>CAHIKZ030000813.1:910000-945000 GCA_903632075.3 Acanthosepion pharaonis | reverse complement strand
TCTATCTTTGTTCAGATCTATCTGTCTATCTATCTGTCTGTCTGTATGTCTGTCTGTCTCTCAGTTTGTACAAATCTATCAATCTATGTATTTCTCTATCTATTTCCCTCTGTTCCGATCTATCTATCTATCTATCTATCTATCTATCTATCTATCTGTCTGTCTCTCAGTTTGTACAAATCTATCAATCTATGTCTTTCTCTATCTATTTCCCTCTGTTCCGATCTATCTATCTATCTATCTATCTATCTATCTATCTATCTATCTATCTGTCTATCTGTCTGTCTCTCAGTTTGTACAAATCTATCAATCTATGTCTTTCTCTATCTATTTCCCTCTGTTCCGATCTATCTATCTATCTATCTATCTATCTATCTATCTATTTCAGTATGTTCAGATCTACCTGTTTTTGTATCTTCTCTTCCTTTTTACAGTATGTTGTTTATTCATCTTTCTTTCTTTCTTTCTTTTTCCGATAATCTTCCCACTTTCGTTCTTTCTTTCCTTCCTTGTTTTTTCTTTCTTTTTTCTTTTTCTTTCCCTTTCTTTCTTACCCTCTTTCTTTCCTTCTTGGTTTCTTTCCTTCTCTCTTTCTTTCCTTCTCTCTTTCTTTCCTTATCTTCTCTTCCTTTTTTACAGTATGTTGTTTACTTTTTTTCTTCCCTTCCCATTTACGTTCTTTTTTTTCTTTCCTTTTCTTTCCGTCCCTCTTTTCGTTTCTCTTTTTTCGTTCTTTTCTTTCCTTCTCTTTTTCTTTCTTTTTCTTTCCTTCCTTTTTCTTTTCTTCTTTCTTTCTTTCTTTTTTTCTTTTGTTCTCCACTCTCCTATATTTCATTTTTAATCAACAATTTAAAAAAAAACACATTTATAACTTCAAGGTCTTCTTTGTGTTTGTACAAAACCAAAATCTGGTTTCGGGCACAAAAACGATAAAAAAAAATTCTAACGGTCTCTGACGGGACGAAGAAAAAAAAGAAATCTCTACTGACATCAGAAGAGAATTAGGGAGATAAAATGTTTGTCTATGGTTGTTTGTTCGGAGAGGAGGGCATTATTGTGATGTCAACAAGTAATCGACAAGGAAAAGACAAACAAATAAAACAGAACCTTCCTTTTTTTAAATGCGTCATAAGTCGACGCTTATGGAACAATAAATGCTAGATATATCTACAAAATATAAATTCCTACATATTAATATACACAGCCACTCATTCACCTGTACACACCATCAAAAACGAAATGAGACGTGCTTACTTATGGTTGGATTAAAAAAATAAACAACGGCCCTCCATCCGTATATAACACGCCAAACTATGTAGCAATCCGTTCAAATCTGTTTTCAAACCACGTAGCATTCAGTTTAAATGGGTTTTCAGTCCATGTAGCATTCAGTTGTAATCTGTTTTCAATCCATGTAACATTCAGTTCAAATCTGTTTTCAAACCATGTAGCAATCAGTTCAAATCTGTTTTCAAACCATGGAGCATTCAGTTCAAATCTGTTTTCAAACCATGGAGCATTCAGTTCAAATCTTTTTTAAAACCATGTAGCAATCAGTTCAAATCTTTTTTTCAAACCATGTAGCATTCAGTTCAAATCTGTTTTCAGTCCATGTAACATTCAGTTCAAATCTGTTTTCAAACCATGTAACAATCAGTTCAAATCTGTTTTCAAACCATGGAGCAATCAGTTCAAATCTGTTTTCAAACCATGTAGCATTCAGTTCAAATCTGTTTTCAGTCCATGTAACATTCAGTTCAAATCTGTTTTCAAACCATGGAGCAATCAGTTCAAATCTGTTTTCAAACCATGGAGCAATCAGTTCAAATCTGTTCTCAAACCATGGAGCAATCAGTTCAAATCTGTTTTCAACTGATATAGAAACAATATTTCTAGTCTGCTGTCTAGAATGGTGGTTCACTGTGTCTTGCGAGACAATTTTTCTCGCTAGAATCTATCTTGCATCATTCCAAGTTTGCCATTCGTCCGTGTATTGAATATTTCTGACATATCTGGTCTATGTATCTAGAGATTCTTGATAAAATTCAAAGACGAATCTGCAATATTATCGGCCCTGTTCTAGCATGTTGGCTTCACTCACATTCTTGACATTTCCAATATTTAGACTTTCGCTTTGTGTTTGTTGGAGTTTAGTTTAAATTTGCCTTCGACTTTCATTTCTCCCCTCTGTTGAAAAACAATCAAAATTAAATGAAAGAAATCTTCGTCTGCGTGCGATGTTCCTTCCTTATATGGGCGATCATGGCTCTCCACAACTTCTTATCCCTTGTATCTCTTAGTAACATTTGTCTTTTTGCCATAACTCACACCTGCCGATCCGTCATTCACTCACACAAGGTCGTCAGGTAACTGAACTACTGCTACAAACTGTTACTTTTGCCTTCGATGTGCCCTGTGAGTATCTAAGTTTCCAAGCCCTCTTTCCTCATTATGTGTTCCCGAAATTTCAGCAGTCTCTGATCTTGAGTATAAGGTGCCCTTTTATTTTCAATTTTCATGACGCGTTTCGTCTATGGTATTCTCATCATCAAATGTAGATCCACATTTCTTTTCTTTCCAGTTTTCTCTGCATCTGTGTTGAAATTTAGCATTCACAATATCATTGATATTGCATAGCAGTTCAGCACGCTTTTCTTTGTTTCTAACTAAGTTTTCCAGTTTCTGTTTGCTTTGCTTAGATTTTAGTGTTCATTTTTTGCCATTCCCGTGCGTGTTCGGATTTCAGCTTCACATTTTCATTCTCCCTTAAAGCACCTTCCATATTTAAAACAACTCACTAAAACCATTTTCCTTTTCACAAAGAATTATTGTAAATAAATAATTTATATCTATTTCAATATCACAGAGTTCTTCAGATTTTGTTGTCATATTTTCCATCTTCTGCTAAATCACTATATACTTACGCTTACACATTTGTTTGATTTTGACATCTCTAAATCGTACTTCACAGCTTGGGGTTTCAGCTTGCTAACAACCATAGACGATGTCTTATTACAACTGATGCTTAGTCCTTTCTTCTAGCGTTCCTTTACTACCTTTGTTAGGAGTGTTAAATTCTCCAAGCCTTCCTTTCTCATTATATTTTTAAAAGAATTCAACTGTCTCTTTCTGATTTTAAGTTTACGTTTTCTTTTTGTTTCCATTTTCCATAAAATGTCGTCCATGGCATTCTCAGCATCCTTCTGTAGGACCACATTTCTTTTACCTCCAGTATTCTCTTCATCTGTGAGAATATTGTTCATTTTTCGTTACAAGAGGATACAAGAGGACAGATGTTACATAACAGTTCAGGATTCTTTGAAATTTTCCCGTTTCTTTGCTTACATTTTGGAATTCGTTATTTTTTTTTCCGATTCTCGTTCGGATTTAGGTGCCACACATTCTATCCTCCGTTAAACTATGGTCAAAAGAAATTAGCAATTCTGTTTTGGGACACAATTTCAGATAGGACGTTTCTTCCCTCTACACCGGTTTCTCGGTATTTTTCCTTGTTCTCTTCCTTGTATCTGCTTTGCCGATTCATTCCTCCTGTCACAACTGTAAGTCCAGTACGACATACCCGCGACAGAAGGTATTTATTTCTGAATAAAACAGAAAATGTGGCACAAGGCCGAAATGGGAGAGGGGGAAAAAGGACGGTCTTCTGTCTTAACTTTAACTTAGCTAGCCACAGACGCTGACCCAATCATACAAACAATATTCCTTGCACCAAAACAACACATTGTTACATACCTTTCCCACCACATCCACCATAATACCTCAATGTCTCCATGAAAATACTAACTAGTTCCCATATGTACAATTTATCGTCTGTGGGGGTGGGGAGAACATACCCGCGACAGAGATGTCTCTCATCTCCGCGATGGTCTACTTATAATGGGGAATCACCAATTACTCACCCGGATGATAGACATATTAGAAATGGTGATAAATACCGTTCATTACTGTCAAACTCTCCGCTTCAGCAAAGAGGAACCCGGACGAGGCTTTGCCGAAGGGCAAAGTTTCGTCCGGCGAGGTAGACAGGCCCTGAACCCGTTTATACGGGTTCGAAGGGAATATTTTTGGCTGAGCCTACGGGCTCGGAGAACCTATGATAAACTCGGCCACATACGACCCACGTGTGGGGGGGGGTGTTAAATATAACGGAAGATAGACTTATTAGACGTACGGGCACCTCAGAATAGAGCACCTGGATGTCCCTCCTCAATTCCATCCACCGCGCTAATATTATACACAGTTGCTAATGAACCAATTTCTTGTGGGACAACAAAGAAGAAGGGTCTCTTTTGACAGTATGACGTATTCACATTCTCTCAAATTCATCTTTCATCGAGAATAAGGCAAGTCCTGTTCACCATTTCGGCCATTCTTCTTTTGACAAATTTGAACCTGCAAAAAACAGTGTGTGAAAAAGACAGTTTTTCAATTGACGCTGCTATTATTTTAACTACAGCCAACCAATCTGGAAGAATTGTGGGCTTCTATAATAACAGAAGAGACCTAAATTTTGAAAAAGTTATTTCTGAACCTCTTTGAAGAATTAGGGCTAAAGTACATAAAAACACGAATTCTTGTACAATCACCAAAGTAAAGCAACATTCAGCCTGATCAGCACCTAGACAGGTGAGCACTTGGAAATACCAGCAACTGTAAGCTTGGAATGTATTTATAATAGGGAATCATCAATCACTCGCCCGGATGATAGACATACTAGACATACAGGCACATCAGAATAGAGCACTAACTCCTCAGTTTCATCCAACCACGCTAATATTATACACAGTTGCTAATGAACCAATTTCTTGTGGGACAACAACGAAGAAGGGTCTCTTTTGACGGAACAACATACTCACCTTCTCTCAAATCGAAGTCCTATATGTCAGATAAAGACGAACTCTCTTTTGTCGAGAATAAGGCAAGTCTTGTTCACCATTTTTGCCATTCGACTCCGGTTCTAGTTCACTATGTCTGCCACACTCCCTCCTAGTTACATGATCACACAAATAACAGCACGGATGCAGTCTTTTTTTTTTTTTTCAGGTGCACCTCCAAAGGGGAATTGTCTGAACTTCTTCCTCGGTGGAGCTCTCAAAAGAGTTATCAGAGCTGCCAAGATTATTAGTTGGATTCTCAGGGGAATCGTCAATCTCACATGGTATGGTCTCAATCAGCAACTCACTTTCAGGTGAGTGATTCTCTCCATCACTCGCCAATGGTTTTGATTCAAGAGCAGGGCGGAGATCTCTTACCTGGCACGGGGTTCCGTTGACGAATATCGAATGCTCACTGACAATATCAGTGACACACCCTTACTATGGGGTCTGCGCACTTCTCTTTGATCAGACAGATACACGCCATTGATCCCTTTGACCCGTACCCAGTAGTTGTAGATCACATTGGCAGGTGCACTTGTAGTAGATACATTGATGTACTTATAATAAGGAATGACCAATCACTTGCTCGAATGACATATAAGACATACGGGTACCTCAGAATAAAGCACTAACACATTCGGATATCCCTCCTCAATTTCATGCAACCACGCTAATATTATACACAGTTGCTAATGAACCAATTTCTTGTGGGACAACAAAGAACGGTCTCTTTTGTCGGAACGATGGACTCGCTTTCTCTCAAATCGAAGTCCTATATGTCAGATAAAGACGAACTCTCTTTCGTCGAGAATAAGGCAAGTTGTGTTCACCATTTTTGCCATTCAATTCCGATCCTGGTTCAATAGGTCCGCCATTTTTCATATTTTGAACAATTCTCAAAAACGATTCTTTTGTTCACATCAGGAATTAATTGTAAATAATTTATTTCATATTCAATTTCCAACTGAACACTTTTTTTTACTGTTCGTTTAACAACGTGATATTTTTTTTTTTTTGTACATGGGAAAATCCCCCTTAATTCACAGGTTAAGAAGAAACGGGAGCATAGCGCTAGTGATATTCGACCCGGAAATAACCGTAACAGAAAAGATACTCTGTCTCGTTGTTTTGGATGTGCGGATGGTGTAATGGGTTGCTGATCACAGAGTCGAATTCCAATCGAGTTCATTAAGTGTCACTTACGTGCGAATACCCTTTAAAAAGACATGAAGCCATTTCTTCTGCACTATGGGTTGAATAGTAGGTCTTGTATCTGGAAAAATCCTTCTTAAAAATTGTTAATGCAACATCCATTTGCCACAAAAACAAACATTATACTTGCAATCCAAAATTTTACCCTAGCGACACTAATTGCAGCTACGGCTGCAGGACATCCCTAATGGCTCACGGTGTTCTTGATCTTGTTATCCTTTTGCCGTAAATGGTGTCCAGCATAAAAGAATTGTTCGCAAATATACAACAGGTGCAAAAATGGCAATTTCTTTCTCAGGAATGGTAAGTAACCCAGATCCTTCAGATTCTAGGCAGGAATGCTCTTCAATTCTTTCTTTCGTTCTCTCTCTCCTCCCCCGCTCTCTCTCTCTCTCTCTCTCTCTCTCTCTCTCTCTCTCACGTCCCCTTCTCTCTATACTTCTCTTTTTCTGTAGTTTCTGATTTACTTGATTTTTTTTGATTTTTTCTCTCTTTCATTCTTTGTTTATTTATTTATTCATTCATTTCGTTCTTTCTTTCTTTCTTTCTTTTTCTCTCTCTCTCTCTCTCTCTCTCTCTCTCTTTATCACGCCTCCTCTCTTTCTCTCTCTCTCTCTCTCTACTTCTCCTTTTCTGTCGTTTCTGATTTACTTCATTTTTTATATCTTCTTTCTTTCTTTCGTTGTTTGTTTATTTCTTCCGTTCTTTCTTTCTTTCTTTCTTTCTTTCTCTCTCTCTCTCTCTCTCTCTGTCTTCATCACGCTCACCCACTCTCTCTCTCTCTGCGTCTGATTTTCTGTCGTTCCTGATTTACTTGATTTTTTTTATTTTTTCCGCTTTAATTCTTTCTTTCTTTCTTTCTCATCTACTCTTTTAAATATATTGTTTACCTTACTTTCATTATTTCTTTCTTTATTCCTTTCTTCTTTACAGACTGACTACCTTTTTTCTTTTTTCTTTACTCTTTTACAATATATTTTCTTTCTTTATTCATCCCTTCCTTCCTTCCTCATTTCAACTTTTCTATCTAATCTTTCACAATACGTTGTTTTTTGTATTTCTTTCTTTCGCTCTTCCCCCTCTATCATGGTCTCCCCACTCTCTGTCTCTCTCTCTGCTTCTCTCTCTCTCTCTCTCTCTCTATCTCTCTCTCTCTCTATCTATCTATCTACCCTTCTCCTTTTCTGTTGGTGATGATTTACTAGTACATTTATCTTATTTCTTCACTATTTCCAAACAATATTCTTCCGCTTTCTTTCTTGTTTTCTTTCTTTCTTTCTTTTATTCTTTCTTTCTTTCTTTCTTTCTTTCTTTCTTTCTTTCTCACTTCATCAGCCTTTCTTTCTTATCTAATCTTTTAAATATATTGTCTACTTTTTCCTTTTTTCTTTCTTTCTTTCTTTCTTTATTTCATTCTTATTTACTTTTTAGCAATGTTTTCTTTTGTTATATCTTCCTTCTTTCCTTCCTTACTTTTCAATTCTTTTACAATATATTGGTTTTTCTTTCTTTCTTTCTTTCTTTCTTTCTTTCTTTCTTTTTTCATCCCTTCTATTTTTCCTTAGTTCATTTGTTTTTTCTTCCTTATCTAATGTTTTAAAAATATCTTTTTTTCCTTTATTTTGTACTTCTCTTTCCTTCCTTCCTCCCTTCCTTACTTACTTAGTTAATTATCTATTCTTTTATAATATGTTGATTTTATTTCTTCTTTCCTTCATTCCTTTCATCCTTACTTGCTTATATCTACCTTTCTTCCTCATCTACTCGTTCACAATATTTTCTTTTCTTCTTTCTTTCTTTCTTTCTTTCTTCAGCTTTCTTTCTTTCTCCCCTGTTTACACTTTTACAATATGCTTCTTTCTTTTCTTTTCAACAAATAATCGACAAAGAAAAAACAAAAAAAAAGGAATGAAGCGTTTTTTTTTTTTGGCGAATGTGTCATAAGTCAGGGCTTATGGAAGAATAAAAGTTGTATATATCTCCTGATTATTAATATCTGACACACATTTCTCCGTCAGAATAAACGATTTCTTTTGTAAGCAACTTTGTATTTTTACAAGCACGCGCCATCTTTAATTTGGGTGCAAGCCTCATTACTCAAGTTGCTTAAATATTTTTTCTTTATATTTGTGTTGAATAGAAATGAATGACATTTCAATGATATTTTTGATCGGTATCACCCCATTCAAGGCAATAAAGCCACTAAGACACTAGGGGTTACAGCGTGTGGAAGATTTAGGAACAGAAACATTAATAATGAGCAGGAAGAGGAAAGAGAAATCAGGAGGACAGTAGATAGCGACTGACATTGTATTTAAATTTGTGCAGATTAAAGTTGGTTGGAAAGTAGGATGCCGAGAGGGAGTTCCACACGCGAGAAATCATCTGTCTATCTATCTATCTATCTATCTATCTACTAATCGGTATCACCCCAAGCAAGGCAGTAAAGCCGCTAAGACGTGAGGGGTTTCCAGGTTGGGAATGAATTAGGAACAAAAACATTAATAATGAGTAGAAAGAGAAGTGTAATCAGGAGAACAGTAGATAGCGATTGACATTACATTTAAATTTTTGCAGATTAAAGTTGGTTGTAAAGCATGGAGCCGAGAGGGAGTTCCACACGCGAGAAACCATCTATCTATCTATCTATCTATAGCCTGTTCATTATCTATCTCAGTCTTTTCGTTATATATCTTAGTCTGTTCATTATCTATCTATCTATCTATCTATCTATCTATCTATCTATCTATCTATCTATCTACTAATTGGTATCACCCAAAGCAAGGCAGTAGACACGCAAAGTGTTACAGAATGTGAAGGACTTATTGAAAATAATGTTAATGAGGAGAAAGATAAAAAGAGTAATCAGGAGGACAGTAGATAGCGATTGACATTGCATTTAAAGTTTTGCAGATTAAAGTTGACTGGAAAGCACAGAGCCGAAAGAGTGTTCCATAGCGATAATGCCAATAAAAGAAACTGTCAAAATAGAACTACACCTAGTTAGCTCAACTGTAAATTGATTAAATCTCAACACCAATCTAGTGCTGAGCTTAAATTCAAAACATCTGCGTACCATAGCTAACAGCTCATCCGAATAATTACCATGGAAGTATTTATAGAAAAGAAACAGCGAGGCAGCCTTAAAGCGGTGGAAAAGTGACTGAAGCCGATCTACCAGATCAGGACCAATAATATTCTTTTGGGGATTTTATCAAAGAACTCGAGGTAAATAGCAGGGTCACCGGAGCATATGTGGCAGCAATACAGTGATACCTTAAGTCGTTTCGAGTTACGTCATTTTCGAAGATACGTCGTTTTTTCTTAAATGTTATATAGAAAAATAAAACTCGCCTTACGTCGTTTTACTCGAGTTTACGTCGGCTGTTAAAAATATTAGAAACATCAAAACACTAAAATAACAATAAATACATATAACATCATATTTAAATAAATTTAAAAATAATATTATGTTTACTACATTTATATATCATAAAAACAAAAAATAGCATAAAGTATGTTCAGAAGATATTCTTATTTCAAATTCCTGCCGACAGGTGGCACTGATGCGTTGTTTTCCGCTCAAACACGAGTTTTGAATTCAGACTTGTTTACATCTGCACTCTGTCGTTAACGTTCTTTCAATTACATTTCAATTGTGATTGAGAATACATTTTTACCCACGGCTCCGAAGAAAAGTCCCAGTGCAAGTGCTAATGCTAGGCGTAAGGCTATATCACTGGAAAATAAGGTGGAAATTAGTTATTTTACTTAGAATATTGTACGTACATATAAATATTGTAATAGACAATGGGGAGTGCTTATTTGCGGTTTACAGTGTGGTTATTTCGACTTAAGTCGTTTTTCGACCAAAGTCGTGAGCTCTGGAGCTAATTGACGACGTAAGGTGAGGTACACCTACATTTTAAGCATGAACGAATGTTATGTAATTAGTTATTGAATAAAATATTTAATAATGGTTTCAGTAACTTTGTTTAATTTGCCTTTTTATTTTCATGGCTTATCGTTTAGTGATTACTTTCTCACTAATAGATCATATATTAAGGTATATAATTTTGTTACCAGATGAGCTTTAATTTAGATTATTTTATCGCTAATATTCATATTGGATTTTACTCTTCTCTTTATACAATATCGACAAAGTAATCAAAATTCATGACTAACAAAAATATATACCTTAATATATGATCCACTAGTGGACCAAACAGCAAGACTAGTTCTCGTCCGATCATTGAAGTTAAGCAACGTCAAGCCTAGTCAGTACCTGGATGGATGACCGCTTGGTAATTCCAGGTGCTGTATGCGTGGGTGTGGTGTAATGGATAAAGCCTCGGTATTTAAAATCAGAGAGCCGTGTTCGAATTCCAGTCTAGTTCGTTATATTCATTTGCGTGCAAATACTGTTGGGAAAGATATAAATTCAAATCTTCTCCCCGACCCAGTTATAGGTTAATTAGTGGGACTTTCATCAGTAAATCATCATTACCCCCACCACCAAAAACAAAAAATCTTACAATCTTTATACAGGGTGCGGCTGGTATTTGAGGACATACATATTTAAGATTAATACTGCTTCCCACTCACTTCCAATGCTTTTATTTTTCAGAAATCAAGAATTACAAACCCTATGATAACAAATGAAATGAAAAGACCTGCTGTGATTTTGGCATTAAAGGCTGATCATAGCAGTTTGGATATTGCACGTTTCCTCAAAGTTGCAAGATCGTTTGTCCACAAGATACGAAACGAGTTAGAAGACACTGACCGTTCCCCAATGTCTGTATCAAAAGGTAAAAGACATTCTGCACGTTCTGATAAAGTGGGAACATCCGAATTTATTCAGGAAGTCAAGCAGATAACTGATGAAAACCGGGGTCAATCAATGAGGTCAATTGCCAAAAAGCTGCATGTGTCTGAAAAAACAATTAGAAGGAGTGTTCATGAAGACATTCGATACAAGTCCTACGTGATGAAGGAGAGGTCAATTTATGCCGGAAAAAAAAGAAAACCGTTTAAACAGATCCAAAAGGCTTTTAAACTAGGTACGTCTGCTTTTTCGCGGGAAAACAGCATAGCGTAATGAAAAATGCCACAAACTAAACGAAACTAAAGTTTTATCGTCAAAATGCTTATGTTATTATTAAGATGAAAGACCAAAGTATTTTTTAATTATTTTTTGAAATTTTTTAATATTTTCTAACACGTTCGAAATTTTGGTTAAAGTCTTCTTTTGTTTACGTCATCGCGGGGACGTTAAAATAACATTGTTTTTTTGCGCTTTTTTTCTGTTGAAAACACATTGATTTGGAAATTCTTGTAAGAGTCAAGTAATTCTCCGATTTTAATGAAATTTTCAGGACTTATTCACAAATGAATGAAATTATTTTTTAAATATTACTTTTCAGAAAATTTTGGTAAAAAATATTTTTTTAAACACCCCACTTACTTATTGTCCTGAAATTTCGTTCAAAACCTTTATATTTCCTGATAAAAAATTTTTTGTTTAAAGTACGAGTCATTAGAGATGGTAAATCACCTACTTTTTTTTTCAAATTTGAGCTAATTAACTTAAAATCTGCTCTGAATTGAAAAAATAATGAATCCAATAAAACTATGATATTACTTAATTAGAAAAGCTTTTAATTGCTTTTGTAAATAAGTAATATTAAGGTCATTATTGTCTGAAGAAATAAATATTTTCTGATGAATAATTAAATTTTACAAGAATTTTTTCATTTGTTTTAAATTTTAATTATAATAATTTATAATAGTTTAAAAATCGTGTAAAACTCTGTATTAGGCTATTTCCTTGAGGTGATGTAGTAATTAAGTGGAAACAAAATTTACGAGTTCAAAATTGCAAAGTTTAATAAACTTAGTTGTGCTAATTTTTTTTTGAATAATTTTTTATGTTGTATTTTTTTTACTTAATACGTTCCTTATTTCCATGTACGGTAGACTGTAATTGCCATTATTATAAAAAGAGTTTTGTCCCTTTATTCTAATAAATAAACATAACAGTAAAACTAAAAAAAAAAAGCGTTCACTCAGATTTATAATAATTTTCATTTATGGTCATCCGTAGTAGCTGTCATCATTCGTCAATCAACACATAGATGAAATATTGGATAAAATAACAGTACCAATCGTTAATAATTGGTTGTATATTACCTTTTTATGCTATAAGTAAGTAATATTTCTTTTAAATCAGATTAATTTAATATTAAATTTTCTAATTTTACTAAAATAACGTGTCAGAATTTTTTTTAATATTTTTAAAATCGATAAATTTGTGATGTTTACAAATGTCTTAAAATTAAGAAAATGGCCGTTTTTAAGAAAATTTAAGAAATCAAAATTAAATTTGACATTCCAATGTATATCGTTTCTATTTGAAATACACCAGAATTGTTTACTTAATGGAAATAATAAATTTAACGATTAAACTTTCAATTAAAGCTCAAATGAAATCTTCAAAAATGTTTTTTTCATTTTAAAAAATTCATTTTAAATTTAGGTATCGAAACTTTATGCCGAAAAAGTGGAGATACCTATTTTAAACAAACTTAAAAATCCTTCAGAAGCTGGTGTGATTTG
Organism: Acanthosepion pharaonis; assembly: GCA_903632075.3. Classification (NCBI taxonomy): domain Eukaryota; kingdom Metazoa; phylum Mollusca; class Cephalopoda; order Sepiida; family Sepiidae; genus Acanthosepion; species Acanthosepion pharaonis. Next base: position 932,272 of record CAHIKZ030000813.1, on the reverse strand, counting down.
TTTTTTCTCAGATGAGGAAAATTTTCATCAAGATCAAAAACTTAACAGAAGAAATGACAGAGGGCTTTGTTCAGATCCTTCTGAGGTGCCAAGAGTGATGCACACAAAATTTCCTTCAAGTGTTATGGTATTGGGCGTTGTTAGCAATGAAAGACATGTTATGCCACCGCACGTTTTTCCACAAAGTCTTAGAGTAAATGCTGCTGCTTACATTAAGGCTCTAGAAACAGTTGTCAAACCCTGGATTGAAAACATATGCAACGACAGGCCTTACATATTCCAGCAAGAATCGGCTCCATCTCACAAGGCTATACGAACACAAGAATGGATAGCTGACCATTTGTACGAACACACCACACCCAACATTTGGCCTCCTAACTCTCCAAATCTCAATCCACTAGACTATTATGTGTGGAGCGTTGTTGAGAAGGAGGTTAATAAAGAGCCTCATAACACCAAAGACTCTCTTAAAGCTGCAATAGTTTGAGTAATGTCTGACATAAATAAGGACCAATTAATCAGAGCTTGCAGCCGATTTCGATTTCGTGTAGAGGCAGTTCTTGATGCTAGTGGTGGTTTTATTGAATAAAATTAAATAATAGTTAGCTAAATTTCATGTTTATTTGTTTGTAATCAAATATAATTATATTCATTTGTTCATCAAGTTTTTTTTTTACTAATCCATAAAATCTGTCCTCAAATACCCGCCGCACACAAAATATATAAAATATATTTTCTGGCTTTAAAATATTGTTTTAAAATTTGATGATAAAATAAAAGTTTAAGCTACACAGATCTCTCGATGTTTTTCATATCTGCAGTTTTGTATGCAAACGTAGACAAAGAGAATTTTAGAATGGAATTATTTTTTATTAATCCAACTGATTTTTATCGTTTTAAACGTTAAACTGATCGCTTGTCCTCCGTGATAAGGCATACTGGGTTACACGGTAGCTCTCTCTGCCCTGAGAGACGCAGGTTCGTATTCATGCTGGAGAGCGCAAATTTTTCTTTTAATAAGAATTCTCGAACATTCAATCCGGTATACAAAAATAAATATGTATGCTGTTTAATAAATGGGGCGTCTACTTAAATACGAGTATCTACTAAAAATAAAGTTTGAAGTGATAATACACACACACACACACACATATATATATATATATATATATATATATATATATATATATTGTTGTGGATTCCGAGATGAATTCGGTCTCCAATGAAGAACAAACGCAATAATTAAATATAAGAAATAAAATGTATTTACACAATCATACAAAGAGTAATACTGTTAGTAAATCCAGGAACACGGTTAGTAGCAAATACAGATAGATATATACAGTCTCGAAGTAGGACTTCCTTAGAGTCTACGTGCTTGTAACTGACTTCTACCACACTATCTCCGTTCGTATATTCTCTCTCTTTCCGACTACCCTCTTACCATCCGACTACCCTCACTGACTGTCTAACTCTGGGTATTTAACGGCAGCAGTCCAGGTACACTGGTAGAGTCCACTTATATGAAGAAAAGTGTGGACCCCATAACATATATATATATGTATATACTCGTGTAACACGCGATCTCGGCCTATCGTGAGCTGACCCCCAGATTTTCACTTATAAAAAATGATTTCTTTTATCATGTACCTCGTGTATCATGCAAGTTCCTTTTTTGAGAGACGAAATTACAACAGACTAACCTCTTTTTTCCTCTATCTCTTTATCCCATCTTCTAATTAAATAAGTTAAAAGCGTAAAAGACAATGATAAAAGTATCGTTAAGCTATACTCGTTGCATAAACGCGTACAGCCATAAACAACGGAACTAAAAAGAGCTAAACATCTTATAAACGTAAACAATGGAAAAGATACATATTCGTTATGTTTCTATTTTATGATACGATATTAATATGTAAATATTACATGCATTATTATTGGATACAGTTAAGTAAAACTATTTACATTATTCGGACTATTGTCATCATCTCTGTCGACATATTCATTACAACGTTTCGGCCGTTGTACGCTCCGGCCTTCCTCAGGTGGTTGGTATGTCGAACTGAATCCTTTATTTTGCTCACTGGGGTAGACTGTTGGCACATGGCACAGTGGATAAAGGCGTTAGATCCAGTGACAGGACCCAAAGAGTATGAGTTCAATACCCGGTTAAGGCGGTGGAGAGGGGAATTAACAGGAGATAACTGATAACTGACATCCATTAAACATGGCCGGGGAACTAGAACAGTCTACGCCAGTGAGCGAAATAGAGGGTTAGGTTCGATATTCCAACCACCTGAAGAAGGCCGGAGCATACAACGGCCGAAATGTTGTGATAAATATGGTGACAAAGATGAGGACAATAATCCGAATAATATAAATAGTGTAGATAATACCTCATCTCAGGAATATAGACAGATACTGAAAGGCCGAAAAGTTGTGATAAATATGGCGACAAAGATGAGGACAATAGTCCGAATAATGTAAATAGTGTACATAATACCTGATCTCAGAAATATAGACAGATACAGAGTTATATAAAACATCAGTTTTATCAAAACCATATTTATTTTAAATACAGCTGTAATTTCTGACTACCGTAAATATATTATTGTTTGGTCAACGGCATAGCCAGGGCCAGTAGTAGTGCTAATTTTATATCCCATGTATGATGCGAACCCCTTAAAATTCGCTTCAAGATTGAGTCTTTAAATTCGCATGATACACGAGTATATACGGTTTATATATATATATATATATATATATATATATATATATATATATATATATATATATATATATAAAGCGTTTCAAATAGATCCACCCTCGCGACTTGCATCACTCGACTTTGAGATAATTTTGTAGCAGATGGAACTGTTCAGGTGGTCCGCACGACACGTTCCAGAAGACTGTGGATATCAATACGCCCCCGACAGAGTAAGAAACGCTATTTGAAACGTATCTACAGAGTTCAAGAAAACCTGTGCGGCAAGCGATTTGTGAGATAAGAATTTCAAAAGCATTCAAGAGGATTTTGAGAATGAGGAGGTTTTTTTTATCTAATATGATAGAGACACCTCCATATTACGATAGTGATGTAAGATTCCTGCCTTGCAGAGATTCTGCTAAACAGGCGGATTGTACGAAGTGGTTTTGTAGAAGACCATCCCTGTTCACCAGATCCTTACGCCACTCGCCTCCCTTTTCATGAAGGATACTTAAAAGATAAAATTTACGGTATAAAAAAGAACGGAAAAGGTCGACAAATGGAAGGTAGCCATTGAACGAGAACGTTCAAAAACACAGAACAAAATCTTCCTTGTTTTTTTTATTTAACTTTTCATTGCTTTGCGTTATCAGGAGTTCCAAGACAAGAATGGCACCTAGTTTCAAAAGAAGCGTTGATAGAAAAAATAATGAAATCCTATTAAAAAAATTTTTTTTTTAATTATTACATCCTGGGTATTACGATAAACTACATCCGCGTCCTGGGAAAGACAATAAATATACGTCCGAAAGCAAGGCCTCTGATCACGAGGTTTTGAGGAGCATGGAACCACTTCTTAAATTCTGGTGTTTTCAGGTCCACCTTGACCCGGGATACTAGCACCTGTTAGGGCCAAAACTATGTGCAAATAGATAACCCCCAAACTGGGGTCCAAACACTATGAAAGTGTAAAAATAGGTTTTAATACCAGCAATAAATTTTCGTTAAATTTATTGCCAGCAATACATTTTGAAGAAAATATATTACCAACAGTACATTTTTGAATATATATATATATATATATATATATATATAAACAGAAGTACTTGTCAGCATTAAATAACCAACCCATTGAAGTTGATACGCCGTAAAACAAGACCAATCCAAAACAAACTTTACTCTGAATTTCTAGGATGAGGAGTTATCATTATTTAAGCTGTTTATACAGTGGAGTAATGGATAGGGGCTCGGATTGAGGAATCAGAGAGCCGAGTTCGAATTCAAGTCAAATCCATTACATTCACTTACGTGCTAATACCCTTGGGAAAGGTATAAATCCTCTTCTTCTCCCCCCAGCTATATGTAAATAGCAGGACAGACCGGGTTCTATAGCCTTGGGGGGGGGGTCTATCGCAGAAAGAAACGACAATCTACTGCGGAAAAGATATCTGCCTCGTCAGTCATGTATCGAAAATACATAATCGCCTATGGGTGTATCACTCATGTCGCATAATTGACTGAATGACATTCGGACTATTATCATCATCTTTGTTGTTGTTTTCATAACATTTCTCTCGTTATGCTCTCTGGCCTTCCTCACGTCCGGAACAGAATCCTTTATTTAACAAATAATTAGAGGCACAGTGGAGTAATGGATAGCGGCTTGTATTGAGGTATATGTATATATGTATCCACTATATATATATATATATATATATATATATATATATATATATATGAGTTTAGGAGCAAAATCGTCGAATTGTTAGATTAAGCTGCGAAACCGTTGTATCCTAGAAATGATTAAATGTATCTTATTGGAATTCTTCTAGTTTTATATTACACTTAGATTTTACCTTAGATGTGTAGTTACTCTTTAAGCTTAACGCAAGAATCGTAATGAATCTATCATAAACTAAAATGGAATGTTCATCATTAATTAATCATAGCTTAGGATCTGAAGCTCATGAAGTATTGAAATAAATTTTTTTTATATATATATATATATATATATATATATATATATATATATATATTATTCCAGGATTCTTCTCAAACTTATTCAAGGTGATCTACGCCCCCTTTAACTTTCTAACCTTCTGTCCTGTAGTAACAACTTTCACGTACGATTTCTTTTTCAAATTTTTGTTCACTGCTTTTTGGACTGTCATATCTGAAACTCCTCTCTCACGTGCCAAACTTGTGATGAATTGAGTTGGATCTTTTCTAATTGATCTCTAAGTTAAAAGGAGTTCCAAGACAAGAATGGCACCTCTCTTGCTGTTATGATCTCCTAGTCCAGTTTTCCTCTTTACTGTTCCTTCGTTTTAAAACTTATTCACCGTTCTCTTGATGGTTTCTTATGAACTTTCAAGATGGAAGGCAAAGTATGAATATTGGCACCATTACTGAAGGGCTGAATGAACTTTTTCCTCTCACCATTGCTCAGTTGAGAAGACAGTGGGTCAGCCACAAGACGATTTTAACCTGCTCTCTTTTTAGCTGAATGACTCAGGATTTTTCAGTTATTCTTACGAAGATTGCTAAATATCTTACCTGAAAACCTGGAAAAAAAGAAACTCAATTTAATTTTTTTTTTAGATACTGACTATTTTGTGGAATAGATAGTTATGCTGTTCCTCGATTTGGACAATTTTTGGTGTTACAACAGGTATATATATATATATATATATATATATATATATATATATATATATATCATCATCCACAGACAGACTGTTTTGCTGTATCACAGCTCATCATTGTATATATATATATATATATATATATATATATATATATATATAAGAAACTAAATAAAATAAGTATCTAAGGATCCAGGAACAACCTACCTAGGTTTCACCTAATCGGATCTTCAGGGTAATCGGGTTCCAGATTACCATGAAGATCTGTTTAGGTGAAACCTATGTAGGTTGTTCCTGGATCTTTAGGATTTATTTTATTTATCCCAGCTCTACATAGCGTATTGAGCACTCTACGTTTTAGCTTTATTACTCGCTAGTTTTTTTTTTTTTTTTTTTTTTTGACTAAAACTTAAGTCACTGGACGATTTTTTTCGACCTGTTCGGATGTTTCTAGTTCTTTCTTATTTTGTCCATTTTTTTTCTCTTGGGTACCAATTTCTTTTGATATACTTACAAGTTGTGCTATCCGAGGTTTTTTTGTTTTTTTTTTTGAACCGGTTATTACTAGTAGTAAGTTAAAACCTACTGCCTTGTTCTTCCACTGAATCGTAAAAAGTTGTAGCTAACCTAGTGGAAAAAAAATAACATCAAATTTGATTTCACTCCCTATTTTTATTGACCTTTATCGTTTGCAGAATCTCAGTGGGGTTTTTGCGCATGCGCCAGTATCTAAAAAGAGAGTCGGCAGCGTCATAACCTGTATTTCTTGTTCATCTGCTTTTGAGACAACAGTTAAAAAAACCGCTCGTAAAAGTTAATTCTCTGCCATATATCTTCATGTCTTTCAAGTCAAAGGAAGGCGAGAAAGTAGACGAGAATCATTTGATGTTTCGCTTTGTGTGTTTATTTCCACGATCTAATTCAATTATTTATTTATTTACTTATCAACTGCTGAGGTATATGCGAGTTGCAGTGAACGGTTTGATGTGGAATGTTCATAAAAACATATGCAAAACTTTTATCTTGTAAATACTGTATATACCAGTGCACCCGATCTTCGCCATTACTCGCGTGTTCGGATACCATGGGCCGAACACTGTGCTCAACGACAAGGTTTTAGAGAAAATGGAATCAAAATGGAAATTTATAGTAAACATCAAGAAAAGGCAGTTAAAATTTCTGTGACAGATAATAAGGAAAGCGTGTAAAATCTGTTACTCACAGGACAGATTGAGAGACAGAGGCGAGCAGGGCGTAACACACTTCATGAGTTTGAGTAAATATGTCTTAAAAGAGGTAATAAAAAAATAACAAAACTTATTAAGAGCTACAAGGAGCAGGAAGATGTGGATGGTCATCATCGCCTCCGTCCTGATGGTACACTGCACGTGAAAGAAGAATTTAACCACTCGCCTACTCTTAGCCAAGTCAAAGGTTTAAAATACTAGTTTTTTGTCTTCATTGTAGTATAAATATACGAAAACTAGTCACATTCCATCACCTCTGATTAGAGCCTGAACTACCGCCGTGCACAATGAGCGGATGACACCACAAGGAGGCGCTGTGCCTTGAGAGAATACTGGCACTCAAACACACACCCGATATCAAGTGGAATTCTTATATATGATCCATCACCAAAGATGCAATTAAAATGATCGGATCATTTTTACCGTTCAGTAAGTACCTGACTCCTATCTTCATAAGAGCCAGATCAGGCCGAAAATGGAGTACTGTTGCCGTATAAGGGCGGGAACTGCCCAGTTCTCACTTTCCCATCTTGACAGAGTTCAAAAGCGTCTCCGAGTTCTTGATGGAGAAGAATTATTTTCCACCGTCCAACGTCTCTCTCAGAGGCGGGATGTGACGAGCCTCTCACAGATCTATCGTTACTTCAACGGAAAGTGCTCGGACGCACTACATTCCTTGGTTCCACCAGGTCTAACATTCACGGCCAGAAACCGACATGCCTCTTACATTATAGCAAAATACACAAATTCCCTCCGTATTCCATCGGTGAGAAGGAAGTTCCACTGGAACAGTTCCCTTCCCATGAACCACTGCTCTATGGAACCGACTTCCAAAAGGAACTTTCTCCGATCACTACAATCTTAACTGTTCAAGTTTAGATTTTACCGTTTTCTTCTTCTCTTAGGACCCGCCATGCCACTCACATTCTAGCAAACCACCCACATTTCCTCCGTATTCAATCGGTGAGAAGTAAGTTCCACTGGAACAGTTCCTTCCCATGAACCACTGCTCAGTGGAACAGACTTCCAAGAGTTTGTTTCGCCGATCACTACAATCTTAATCTTTTCAAGTCTAGAGTAAACTGTAATCTCCTCCTCCGATACATATAATCTACCTCTTAACGAAACACTCCACCTCGGGTGGCCCCCTGGTCTTTGTACAGGGTGAACATTACTGTAAAAAAAAAAGACTTAGATCTCTTAATGGAGACACATGAAAAAGCTAGAGCAATTTCACCAACAGTGTCTCCGCCATATATTTGATATAATATACTTGAGTGACGTTGATGTCTCCACACGCAATATAGAGTTTCTTTCAATTCAGCGCTGGTTATGATAGAGTGGCTATGTGCTCAAGATGATGCAAACATAGAGAGGATTGATATCTAAAAGAGAGAATTGTTACCTAAACTCATAGACAATGTTTTGGTATGTAACAGAACCAGTTCCTGAATGTTTTAATCATTTAAAAGTGCTTTTCTTTTTCTATAATATCTAATTTTTTGTTTTAAGTGTTATCTCCTTAAACTGGTGGCGTCAAGTGTTACAGTTTTCACTATTACACTGACGACGATAATTGGCAGTGTCTTCTTTAAAATAATAGCAGATCGTTGCAAACTATTTACGGAAACGTGAAAAATAGATTTCGAAATAACAGATAGAAAGAAATATTTTTTTGTCATTTTCAAGGATTGTGTTGATAATTAATTGGTAGTTTAGAAAAGACATTGTAACTAAAATAATCTTTTTTTTCAACTTATTTTATACTGTAATATATATATATATATATATATATATATATATATATATATATATATATATTATATTTTTTTATTACTACTACGTTATCTCGAAGATTGAGTTTTTCATTTGAATGCTGCATCTAATATCTCTCATCATTTGAGACTTCATACCTGTCCACATTCGTAATTTATGAAAAATTCTTGTTGAAAATAGATTTATACTTTTTCATGAAAATAATAAATATAAACTACTTAGATAAAACAAGACCATGTTGATGACATTGTGCTAATGTCGAAAAGTACTCATAATAAAATGAATATGCACCAACATGCTAATTTTCTTTCTTCCTTTAATAAGTATATATATATATATATATATATATATATATATATATATATATATATATATATATATATATTATTCCTCCTTTGTAAATCACTAGCGGCTCTAAATTGCCACTTAAGGTTATCGCAAAAATTTCATAACTGAATCAACTAAGCTGTCAGATTCTCATCCGAGGGGAGAGAGTCCATTATATTATTTAATCATATATTGTTAAATATAACAGAACGAATGTCCATTATATTTGATCATGAGCCGTTCTAAACTTTCTTATAGTTGCTTTAATTTCGAGAGAATATAAAGCCACTATACGAAGTTTACGACGGGTCATAATTAAACATAATAGACATTCGTTGTCTTTATATTTGACAATATATGCTTGAATAATGATCTGCTGATCTGCTAACCCAATACTACTCTCTCTCTCTCTCTCTCTCTCTATATATATATATATATATATATATATATATATATATATTAAGACATTTTATGTTTATACATTGTTTTATAGATACAAGTATTTAGTAAATGCTCTGTATTTATAAAAGAATGTATAAAACATAAAATGTCTTAAAATAATTGTTTGACTTTGTCCATTTCATATAGTATATATATATATATATATATATATATATATATATATATATATTTGTTGTGTGTGTGTATGTGTGTTGCTGTGTATAGTCGCACTAATAATACTTATTCCAATAGTAACCTCCGAATATTAACCTGTAGAGTGATCACTGTAGAGACATAGTATAGAGGATAGCATCGAGAATTGTGATCACTTAAACACCACTCTAATTCCTATATATACTTTTCACGTGGTCTACGTATTAGAAATGGAATCGCCTGTGTTTCCTCACTGGTGATCTGTGTTCAAGCTCCATTGGCGACAACGACACTTTATCCTTCTTCAACAAATAGAAAACCGTTCAACACCTGATTTGGCCTCTTCAGATTTTCATTTGTTCCATTCTCTAAAGAACAAGTTAAAAGACAAAAAATTGATTCTGTACAGTCAATCGAAAGATACGTCATAACTTTCTTCCAACAAAAAACACAAAGTTTCTACGAAAATGGCATCAACAAGCTTGTAGAAGGATGAGAGGCAGTTGATAAAAGCAATGTAGATAATGTAATTAATAAATGTTTGTTGTTTTTGGGGGGTTATTTTGGGATTTTTTGTTTGTTTGTTTTTTGCAAATATTTAATTTTGTTTTCATTTTCTAATCGGCCATGAACATTTGCAATCATCTAATGTATCTACAATATTATTCAAGTTCACCAAAATCGATTTAAAAAAATATATATATCTCACTTTAATAAACTGGCGGAGCAGTTTGCTATGGACATGCATTGTATAAATTGACCTCCCTACGGAAGCCAAAACAAATTTATCCTCAAGCAAGTGACTTTCTCATTTTTCCCGTTGCTATAGAGCGGCGAAATAACATTTCATCATTTATTTACATTGTTCTGACTGTTGTCATCATTCTTATTGTCAATCTCATAAGCCAGGAAAGCATAGAAATTAATACAATATGGTAACAAATAATAAGCAGTACTAGAGAAAAGCAATAGTAACAACAAAATTGCAATATAAGCTCTGGTAAAAAAATGATAACTGAAGCATTAAGGTTTATAAGTCACAAAAATTCATATACTGATGTCCTAGTGGATAAATGGCCCAGTGGATAAAAGAAAAAAAAAACAGAAAAAGAAGTTGAACTAGAACAATCTACCCCAGTGAACGGAAAAGGTTCAGTCCAAAATTGAAATCACCTGAAGAAGGCCGAAACGTACAACGGTCGAAAACTCGTAAACAGAACACAAATTATGAGAACAACAACACGAACAATGTAAATAATGTAAATAATTACAATACCTCATCTTAGAAACATAGACATTTCATCATTTTATTTTTCGAAAATGTTTTTCATATACGAGAGTCGTTTAAAAAGTTGTAAACCTCATCCAGGAGCTGGAGAAACAAAACATTTTTTCACTGTTTTTCAATATGGTTCTTCTTGACATCAATGCACTTGATCCAAAACTGCTTAAGCACTGCAAACCAATCACGGTAGAAGGTGGCGACCTCTCCTCCAAAAACCTCTCCATGATGCATATGATCTCATCAGTTTCCAGAATGACGAACACGTAGGTGGAATGTATGTTTAGGAAACAGGAAGAGGTTACAGGAAGCTAAATCTGGTGATTATGTGGGGGGGGGAATGGTGTAGCAATTCAAAACCACAGTTGGCTGATTCATCTACTCTAACCAGAGCAGAGTGAACAGGCGCGTTATCTTGGAGGAAGATTGCCTAATTTAGTTGTCTTAATTCTGGTGCATAGTACTGTCCATTAACAGTTTATTTCTCTTTCTCAGCTAGTCTTTCATGATTAAGCCTACAGATCTCCCCCAAACAGAAGCCATCACCTTGCCAAAAGCGGCTACCTACTTCAAGCACTTCGGGGATCGAGAACCTGAGTGTTTCCACTGTTTGCTTGAAATCTTTGATTCAGGTTCGAAATGATGAATCCAGATTTCATTTTGAGTTACTATTCTGCAGTGGAAACTCTCAGGGTCAGCCTGGAAGTGACTCAGAATTATCTTGGAAATATCAACCCTTTTTCAGCTTCTCCTCTGATGTCAAGCATTTTCGGAACCCATATTGCAAACAGCTTGCTCATCCCCAAGATCTCAGTTAAAACAGTATGGACCGAACAAGAACTAATGTCTATCAACCTAGCTATTTGATGGACAGTAAAACGTCTGTCATCAAAAACCATGCGGTGAACGGCATCAACTTGTTTCTTTAGTGGTTGAGGTTTTTGGACGACCTAACTGAGGGACATCTTCTGTGCTTTCCCTGCCCCGCTTGAATTCCGCAGCCCACTTTTTCAAAGTTGCATAGGTAGAGGAGTCCTCAGCAAGTGTCTGTGGTATATCCTCATGGATTTCCTTGGGTGTCATGCCATTCTTTTGCAGGCACTTTATGACCGCTCGGCCCTTTATTTTGTCTATTTTTAAATTTGTTGCACGCCTCTCACCTTTATATAGGCCTCACCTGCAGAAAAATTAAGACTAAAATCTGAAGAGGGGTGAATTTAGAATGAAATAACGCAACAAACACGACACTGCTGTTAACTTTTATCTCATTAAAAAAAAATGATATTCCTGTACTGTAGTGACAAATAATTTGAAAAACAAAACAATGATTTTTTGGTTTCAGTGTCTATTCTAAAACAATTTTACGGCCACATCACGTTGAAACATAGATTCGCCTAATATCACCGAAGTTAAGCAACGTCGAGCTTGGTCAGTACCTAGATTTAAATGCAATGTGAAACGTTATCTTGTCTTTTTAATTTTTGTTCTTTCATTGTTCTCGTTCCTTAATAATGTGTTTTCTTATATTTTTTCACACATAGTAAATCCATGCGGATTAGAGGCTTTGTTACATTGCTTGGGGTGAAATGAGTATATAAAAAAGGAATAACATACGAAAAATATTCCTAAAAATTTCAGAAATAAACAAGGAACCAAAGTTTTGAAATTCTATTTTGGATTTAATCAAATGTTCGCAAAATTTTGTGGCCGCTCATTTTTTCTGATCTGATGCCACCCGATTACTTTCTTGGGGGTCTATTAATGAGAGGGTATGCAGCAATAAGACGAAGAAATTTCAGGATCTCAAGGATAAATTCAGTACAAAAATTCGTGGCCTGCTGCCTGAATTATCAAACAGTTATAGAAAAGGCTGTAGAAAAAAACGCATCTGTGTGGCATGGAAAATGGAAGATATTGTCGTCGTGTTATTCTCCCTAATTAAATGGAAATACATTTCCAGAGTGTGTATTTTTATTCTGTATAAAATTATTTTTGGATAATAAAAAAATGTTGAAATTCTGTGACTCTATATTTTATCTATTAAAAACCCGTTAACCGACTTTTACCTTTTTGAACCATGATCAACAATGACAAACAGTAGCCTGTAACAAATTCTTCTGTGTGAAGGCAGCTAGGGAGAGGATAGAAAAATTTTCATTCTACAACAAAGGTAAGTTTCTAAAGTTAATAATTTCATGATTTTTTCTAACATAACAATAATATTGGTGTATTTTTGTTTCGAAATATCTTATGTTCTTTCCGAGGTAGATTTAAGTCATTAAACATATTGAGAATCAAGTGTACTGGTCTGAAGAATCGAGATTTGGTCATTTAAAAATGCCACATCACATCCCAAATGAAATTAATAATAATAAAAAAAAACATCTTTTTTTTTTCTCCAGAGATCAGTGTGCCGATGACGAGGGGGGTTATGCTCATGATATAAACATTCAATGTTTGTATAAGAATGATCTTGAACGAAAAATCGACATTCTTATCAAGTGTTTCCAGAAGTAGGAATCATTTATAGTTGCATATAGCTATTTCAAAGGCATCACAGACTTCGAATTTTCCTTTCAGAGTAAAGTTTACTGGGAGGTGAAGCTATGCTGATGACGTAGGTATTCATAATAAGAATATATATTTGGTATCCGGTGTCAAATATACGTGAGGGATGTTGATGTCTTCACACGCAATATAAAGTATCTGTTAATTCAGCGCTGGTTATGATAGAGTAGCCATGTGTGCAAGAATCCTTGGTTCCGTCAGGTGTAACGTTCATAGCCAGGACCCAACATACCAGTTACATTGTAGCAAAACACACAAATTCCCTTCGTATACCATCAGTGAGGATTAAGTTCCACTCGAACAGCTTCTTCCTGCGAACGACTGCTCATTGGAACAAACTCCCAAGAGGATGTTTCGCCGATCACTACAATCTTAACCTGTTCAAGTCTAGAGTAAACTGTAATCTTCCCCTCCTATCCATATAACCTAACTCTTGACGAAACTCTCTAACTCGAATAGTCCCCGGACTTTGTACATGGTGAACCTTACGGTAAAAAAAAGGTCTTAGGCCTCTTAATAGAGAAACATGAAAAAGCTAGAGCGATTTCACCGACTGTTCCTCCTCCGTATATTTGATATCCGGTAGCAAATATACCTGTGACGTTGACGTCTTCACACGCAATATAGAGTCTCTGCTAATTCAGCACTAGTCATGATAGAATGGCCATGTGCTCAAGATGGTGTAAAAGTAGAGAAGATTGATATCTAAACGAGAGAACTGTTCCCTAAACTCATAGACAATATTTTGGTATATAAAAGAACCAATTCCTGAAAGTTTTAATCCTATCATTTTTATAATATCTAACTTTTTGTTGTAATAGAGTTATCTCCTTACATTGGTGGCATCAACTGTCACAGCTATCACTATTTCACTAACGACGATAATTGGCAGTCTCTTCGTTTGAATAATAGCAGATTGTTCCAAACTATTCATGGAACTGTGAAAAAACAAATAGAAAGACTTATTTTTGGTCATTTATCAAGGAATATCTTGACTGATGTTAATAATTGATGAGTAGTTTAAAATAGACACTGTGACCAAAATAATCTTTTTTCTATTTATTGTATACCATATATATATATATATATATATATATGTGTGTGTGTGTGTGTGTGTGTGTGTGCGCGCGCGCGCGTGCATATGTGTGCGTGAAGCGTGTTGGTCATAACCACTACTACGTTGTCTCGAACGTTGAGTTCTCATTTGAATGATGCAAGAATGTTCTTGAATAAAACCTCAACATTTTTAGCAAGAATTCCAAGAATTTTTCCAAAAGAGAAAATAGGATCTGAAATCAGGATGAAAATAGTGATGACACATACCCGAAATGCTTAATAAAGGTTTAGAATGTGGGATTATCTATATATCACTCAAAGAGAAATCAGTCTGGGGTCAACAAATCTGTGACTGGAACAAACTTTTCCACCAACAATGAAACACTTGGTCACCAAAACCGGATTAAGTCCATGTTTGAACCTGATGACTTGATCCCAAGTCAATTAATAAAAAGAAAGCGAACGAAATGAAATCGTGAAGACTATAAACAAATCAAGTCATCTTTTTGCACTCGAAAACCCACAAAAGAACAACAATCTGGTGGGAGCTAAAATAAGACCCTATCTCGACCCAAATATGCTTGTCAGATATAATTTTTTTTTAAAATGAGGCAAGAGTGAAAATCAATATGACAGAAGATGAGATACAAACTAAAATGAATGTGATACGATATAATGATCCCTCTGGGAATAAAACGGAAGAATCTAGCTGCGACATAAAAATTGCATTGATTCAGATTCTGTCACCGATGAAGATGAATCAAACGACATTAGATCGGAATCCCTTGAAAACAACAAAGGTGAAATCACTGAAGCGAATATCAACATCATTCAAATAATCAGCAAAGTAATTCGCACACAAATATCAGAAAGAGACCGGCTTTCAAAAATTCATATGACAAAGCCCGATATATATATTGGACAAACATATAACGCAGCATTGCAACATTGTTAAAGGAGGGACAACTAGATAACACCAGAGGAGTAAATAATTTCATATGTGCAACGGCTTTGGCAGCTACTGAAAAACTTCATGGCAAGACAAATAAAACATTCGAGAGAGAGAGAAAAAGAGCCCACTTGAAAGGCAAAATTAAAACGGGAAATTGAGTAAATCAGATGTGAATTATCGACATTGGATGAGATTTCAAGAAATTCAAATGTTTCAATACGGAAAAGCAAGAAGATCGAGTAGAAATATAAAATTAACACAGTAAATAAAATTCTACCAATCAAGGAAATACTTAAACAAAACCGGCAATTAAAGGCATGGAGAAGACGATATGAAAAGCGTTGTAGGTTCTATCGACAAAATAAGTTATTCCAAACGGACCTCAAGAATTTTTGCAGGGCAATTAAGAAACGCAATTATAGAAGTCAAAAAGACGCCATCTATTGAAGAAGTGCGAAAATTTTGGGAAAATATTTGGAACAACCAAAAGGATTATAATTTGCAAAGAGAACAAGAAAGAATAAGGGATAAACCTGTGCAAGAATGGAAAAATATAACCAATAATAATAGTCAAACTCTAACAAAATCTTAAAAGTGGAAATCCCCAATAAATGACAAGGTACCCAACTTTTGGATATGCCATAAATTCATAAAACTCTTGCACAAACGTTATCAACGATAATTAATAAATCCAATGAAATTCCAGAATGGATCACGGAAGGTATTACATATCTCCTACCAAAAACGGGTGAAACAGATGATTCAACAATTATAGACCAATAACATGTCTGTCCCACACATATAAATTGATCACGTCTAATCTGAGGAACTGTACTTACTCTTTTCCCGATGAAAACCACATTCTTCTCCTGGAATAGAAGGGATGTCGAAGAGGTTCATATGTTTTCAAAGAAAATAATAAAATTATCCTGGAAAATTACAGGGAAAAGCTTGGATAGATTGCCATAAAGCCTTTGATAGTGTGCCAAAAGCTTGGATAATTAAGGCTTTGGAAATGTACAAATCTACTCGTAAATTTTCTTAAATATAGCATGAAACTGCAAAAAAAAAAACACATTATACCTAAATCATATCAAAGGTCCTGTCACTTCTAATAGTTTGTATATCCAAAGAGTAATCTTTCAAGTAGACTCCGTGTCGCCCCTTCTGTTCTGCCTGTCCTTAATCCCCTTTTCGCGTGAGCTAAACAGTAACAAATATGGATACAAATTTTTTTTAAAAAATGGTGTTTATTCACCTATTCTATATGGATGATATTAAAATCTTTAACAAAGACAACAATGGGCTGAAGGTTATCTTCGATATTGTAAAATGTTTCAGTGATGACATCGAGATGGATTTCAGATTAGATAAATGTACAAAAGTCACATTCAAGAAAGAAAGAATTACAGAAACACACTCAATAGAACTAGATTTTGGACACAAAGATTAGGGAACTGAACCAAGAAGGCGCCTAGAAGTCAGCGAAGGAGATGGAATACAGCACACAAAAGCAGGAGAAAGTAAGAAAAGAATGCTACAGGTGTGATTGTCTGGTGTTAAATACCGAGTTGAATTCACAAAACAGAATATCAGCCCTAAACACTATGAACGTCCCTGTGGTGAAATACAGTTTCAACATCCTTAATTGGACCATAGCTGACATTAAACGAATGGATGTCAAAACGAAAAAGCTTCTCACTTGCCACCGCATGCATCGTCCTAAAGCTGATGTTGATTGTCTATATGTGCCCGTTTTGGTTTGGCTTCTTTTGTTTTACGGTATATCAACCTCAATGGGTTATTTAATGCCGACAAGAATTTTATTGCTGGTAATACATATTTTCTTCCAAATGTATTGCTGATAAAATTTTATTCTTTCAAAAATCTATTTCTGGTAATATTTTTTCATCAAAAATGTATCGCTTGTAATTTTTTTCAAAACAGTGTAGCTTGTAATATCTTTTTTTCTAAAATATATTGCTGGTAATATTTTTTTTTCAAAAACTTATTGCTGGAAATAACTTTTTAACAAAGTATTTCTGGTATGAAAACCTATTTTTACACTTTCATAATGTTTTGACCGCCGTTTAGGGGGTTAACCATTTGCCCATAGCTGGGACCCAAACAGGTACTACCACCCCGGGTTAGGGTGGACCTGGGAACACCAGCAATTAAGAGGTGATTCCACGCTCCTCAAAACCTCCTGATCAGAGGCCTTGCTGTTGGATGTAGTTTATCGTCTTACCCAGGACTCGGATGTAGTTTATCATCATACCTAGATCCAAAGTATGAAGAGGTTTAGTTCAACTAGAACGGGCTTGCAAAACCCCAGCAAACGGTCTTCAAAGATACCTGGAAACTACAGAAGACTGATCTGTGTTAAAGAACGAAAGAAATAAGAAGCTTTATTCAGTAACAAAGGAAGCAAATAAATTGAAAAAGGGATTTCAAGTTGGTGAAGAAATGCAAATAAATCATAATACACCTACTGCAGATGCAACGAATCTAAAAAAGAAAGCAAAAGCAAATGCAGAAATAATGGCAAGATAAACCTATTCGTAGGCAATACTCAAGGGTTATATAGTGCAGGATTAAAACCTGCAACCAAAGGTTTTATTTTCGCTGCACAGGAATTGGTCCTGTGCTTGCTCACTAGAAATTACCAAGGAGACATACTGAAAAATTGTGTTAATTCAAAATGCAAATTCTATCCATAAACAATTGGCCTTCTTGTATCAGGTTGCACGGTGTTAGCACCAGCTGAATATAAAACTCGGACTGATGGACTGAGTCAATAGCTGCACCTGAATATATCCAACTTTTACGGAAAGGAAACTGTAAGAAAGTGGTATGAACATCACCCAGACCCGGTTAGAGTTAGGACCTGTCATAATTTTATGGGTCTTTGCAATACACACAGACAGAACAATCAAAACTTAACGCCTAGGCATCCCGATCAAATACCACAAAAACAGTATGTGCTTTCTTATTGACATGGCAATCGCAACAGATTGTAATGTATCTGGGAAGATCTTAAAAACACTATCAAAATACAAGGATCTTGAAATGGAAATTTTTTAAAAAATGTGGCACATGAGGACATCAATAATTTCAGTTGCAATTGATTGATTAGAAAAGGTTCCAATAGACTGATTAAAGGGATTCCAGATTGGCTATGCCTTAAAGAAATACAAAAAAAAATTGTATTCACACACAGCTCACACTTTACGAAGAGCTGTATCTATGTAAAATGTGTCTGATGGATTTGGGGGGGGGTTCTTTCGCAAAAAAATGATCAGTGGAAGATGTCATGAAGCCATTTCTGATCTTAGGTTTCTGGTCGGGACCCAGAAGGAAATGTGTATACACCAGAAATTCAAGGAAACAACAAAAACAATAATAATAATAATAATAGTTGTAGTAGTAGTAGTAGTAATGACTTGCAATAACATGATAATTTTTATCAGTACATATATTGGTCGATATGTCACGCATTCAACCTCCCGGCAAAGAGAATTGGTAGAACATAAAATTTCTGACAAAATTTCGCCAATCGTTTCGGTTCGGCAATGATATATTTGAACACAGAGAACTAACTATTTTGATTAATCATGTCGGCATCTAAGTTATCTATCTATCCAGTGGGGGGATCTCACTGGGGAGCCGTTTCGGACACGAAAGAGAATGTCTACATCTCTTGATGACTAAAAAACAACTCTGAAATCTTTTCTCTTATCTATCTTTCTCCGCTAGCTCAGTTAATCAAAATCGACTTCCCTATTATGTCTTACATAAGCTGTCAGAAGTCGGAGCCGAAATACACTTCCTCTAAAGATAATAACCTGCTAAAGTATTATTTAACAAAGTCACCACAGAATTGTACCGAATGACGAGGTTGATAGGAAAGGCAAATCGATCAAGAATAATTGTGAAAAATATCATGTTAAAAACACGCCCCGTGAGAGTTGCTACAATTCCAAACGCAAAGAAAAACAGATCTTTGAAAAAGGTTGCTAAACTACGTAATTCCAAGGGCTTCAAGAAATCAGAAGAATGTGACTTCTCAAGACAACGACACTACCTGTTTTAAATGAGATTTAGGAAATGATATCAAAAGGAGTAAACAAAAATCTTCGCAGTCCCAAAATATTTGAATTACAAAAGAAAAATGGCTACTTGTTACATCTTGCACAATTTTCTCGTTATACAATGACAGCAATTACATTTTTCTCGATGATTGCGTGGAAACCCCATCTGTTTGTATCTTCTGGTGTAAAATCTTGTCTCTTGAAATCTCTGCTTGAAATTTGAGTTAACTCATACGGCACAAAGCAAAGGCAAAACACAATGACAATAGTAATATCGTGAGGTATTAAATAACGCTTAGATGTATACATACAGCCAAATTAGAATATGTAAAAAAAATCGAAAATTCATTTCATACAACCTAATATATATTACAATTTTAAAACCGCCCTATTGGGCGGCATTTAAGCTAGCTCCTACGGACGGCTCTTAATTGAGCCATCAGCTTGTTCTGGAGTTTGAGAGTCTCTAAATATTTGCATATTCTCAGCATTGCAAGCTCTCCTGGCTGCAATTTGATCAGGGTTTTCATTTGCACGGGAATTTCTTTTCCTTGCCGCAGCCTTGGTTATTTTGATTGCAATCTAGCCCTCTGTTGGCGACGATTTCCTTTTGCGTGACATTCTGCTGCCGTATGCGTTAGGCAACAATAAACTACAGAACTCAAAATTGTTCACTGCATTTAAATTTTGCATTAATATTTAAGCCTACCATTTAAAAGTCCAATGATAATTCTTCTGCTACCGCTTAATTTAAAGATAATTTGATGTGCGTAGGTCCTTACTTTTCGTACAAACAATTATTTTTATTTCCTAGGTGATTTTCGCTGGATTTCGCAATTAATTTCGATTATTTCTAAATGTATTTCCAAGTTATAAAAATCGTTATCGTAAAAAAAATTAGTCGCAAAATATCACGTAAAAAAAAGCCGAAAACAATCGCAGGACTGAAAACTTGGGAATCCAAAAAATTTAGGATTGGGGTCTTGATCCAACCCGGAATATTTTTAATTAGCTCAAGGATTCGGTCTGATTCCAAAATAGTGATATATTGGGCTACGGCCTCTAGGAGTAAAGTCGAAAAAGTGAGACACAATGACACATTGACATTCGCATTTATTTAAATAGATTTCACCGTCTTCCACTGTCGTCTCTTTTCATAACGTGGACGATTACGGCACTCGGTGGTTTTGTTTCTTTTGCTGGTTTACTGATTGTTTGCAGAAGGAATTTTTCTTTTATATCAGGAACATTCAGAAAATGTCCATATTTCTTGATGAAGAACGTGTTTCTTTTCATTTTCTTTTCTTACTTTCTACCAAAACACTTAGCCTTCTGGCATTTCATGGCGCCTGGAGCAGACAGCAAGAATCGGAAATAAAAAAAAGATTAACAGATTGATAAAGTTTGAATCTGCATTTTCTACACTTGGGAGTCTGTCAGACCGAGACACCGTCTTACTAACCAGTCTGCTAAAGTCAGTCCTCAAATTTCATCTGCTATTTGTTAATAGTCATTTTCACCACAACATTATTGCTTGCTTATATATTGTGGTGTTAAGAGACATATTAGGGTTTCACTTGTCTAAATTTTGTTACATGAACCATTTTCATTATTCATTGTTAACTAGTGTGTTTTCCCTCATATTTCTATTGCTTGTTTAAATCTATTAGCAGTAATAAGACGTAATAGTCTTAAGTTGTCTGAATTACTTAGAGGAAGCATTGCCATAATTATTCATTTATGACTCGTTTTTTTTCATCTTATTTCTATTGCTTGTTTACACCTAGTAGTATTAATAAGACGTAATAGTCTTAAGTTGTCTTAATTTCTTAGATGAATCATTGTCATTATTATTCATTTATGACTCGTCTTTCTTTCATCTTATTTTCATTGCTTGTTTACACCTATTAGTAGTAATAAGACGTAATAGTCTTAAGTTGTCTGAAATTCTTAGATGAAGCATTGTCATTATTATTCATTTTTGACTCGTCTTTCTTTCATCTTATTTTCATTGCTTGTTTACACCTAGTAGTAGTAATAAGACGTAATAGTCTTAAGTTGTCTGAATTTCTTAGATGAAGCATTGTCATTATTATTCATTTTTCATTCGTCTTTCTTTCATCTTATTTTATTATTTGCTTGTTTACACTTATTAGTAGTAATAAGACATCATGGTCTGAATATTTTTGTTGTAAATTCTCAAAAATAAAAACTACGTTTACATTTTATTACAGTTATAATCCTCGCTTTTTAAAACAATAAACATTGCCGAGGAATGAATCTAATTCAAATATTACCGGTGTCAATTGAAAGAAAGTCCTCATGACACTCCGTTTTTTTCGTCGTCCAAGATTGCCAAATTTTCCCGGTTCCTTTGTTACTTAATTAGTTAGTTACGCATGTCATTTATCAGAGATAAAAAAAAAATGGCCTCTTCCTGTTTAACCGCAAGGATAGATTGGAGAAAAGACTTATAAAAGGCGCTGTTATGTCTTACGGAAAGAAAGGGAAAAAGAATAAAAACGTTAAGTTACGGGAAGAGATAACACTCTTATAAGCTTAACGTCTGCTTCAGTGAAATGGAAAATTTTGTTATTTTTTAAATCTTTTCATTTGTACCCTCTTACTTCTTTAAATAATTATTATTGTTAACCTTATATTTTTCTATAGGTTTTAATCTCAAATATTTAATGTGGCAATACGAAAATTTCCATTGTTATCATTGTGAAATTTGCAAGGAACCTATTCAAACATTAACTTAAGAATACATATTCATTACAAAATTTAAATAGGAAAGCCGGTTCTTGTCCGATCAACGAAATTAAACAACGCTGAACGTTGTCAGTAACTAGATGGGTGCTGTAAGGTTTTATCTGCATATGGTGTAATGATGAACGGCTCGGAATGAGAAATCGTAGAGCCGAGTTCGAATTCCAGCCGACTTCGTTACATTCTCACAAATACACAAGGGAACGGTAGGAATTCATCTCTTCTCTCTCCAGTTATTGGTTGAATATCACGACAGAC
>CAHIKZ030000813.1:870000-905000 GCA_903632075.3 Acanthosepion pharaonis | reverse complement strand
TTATTATTAACACTTAGAGAAAAGTGCGATTTAGGAAAAGAAAAGAAAAAAAACACAATATCCAACAAGATTTCGACAGTATGTCTTCAAGTTACGGACAAAAATTGTATACAAATATAAAAATATTTTTTAAAAATCTACTAAAATTATAAGTCTTTGTACAAACGTCGCTTGTCTTGAGAAAAGCGGTTATACTGATACTGAACGCGTCAAAATGAATAAAACGCAACCAGCGTGAATGGCATGCAACTGAAACTTACATAATAGGATGCTTATCGTGCTCATCTTGGAAACACCATTTTTTTTCTCAAGGCAGGCGACTTTTCTACAAAGACTTATCATCTTGTGTTGAATGCTTTTATATGTTTATACTTGTATACAATTTTTAAACGTAACCTGATGAAAACTGGCAAACTGTCGAAATAGTGTCAAACACTGTGTCTTTTCTTTTTCTTTTCTTAAATTGCGCACTTCACCCAGTGTTGCTAAATATTGGAAGAGTTACGTCAGTCATTTTGTTTGTTTATTATTAATATTATTATTTTTATTAATATTATTATTATTATTATTATTAAAACATATTTGTGACTTGCATTTGTTTTATTATCAAATGCCAGATGACAACTAATTTCGTTTAGGAACTTCGACGTGGTGTAGTTATTAGCTAGGCCGTGACGCTAGATCAATTACAATGAATATTGACTTCGATCCTCACTGGATACCCCATACTGACGGTCTTGTACCACAACTGAGCTATTCTTAGACAATCACCATAACCAGTGACGTAGGCCAAATGATTTGATTTTTTTTTTACTGTTACCACTTAATTAACCAACAGACAGTTATTAACAAAAAATAAAGACCAAAATGGTCAAAGCTCTTCGCAAAACATGGACTTTGTTTGTTAGGATTATATTTTCTTCCATTTGTTGGAGAGTTGGTACATCAAGGATTTTGTTGATTTATCGTTGAGTTCCTTTCTTTACCAGACCCAAAGTTCCAACCATAACAGGAAGAGTTTTAGTTTTTAAGTTTCAAAGTGTGACTATTTAAATCTTCTGATGAATCATAATTCTTAAGTTATTGATTTAATAAGCTACATGCGAGTATGCCCTTCTTTTCTCGTGACATCTTTGAGCTTCCTATATTTAACAAAATATCACAATAACAATCATAAGCATGAATGCAATTCAGTTTTTAAAGAAGTAAGAGGGTACAAATAAAAATATTTAAAATTGAAAAGTTTTCCCATTTCACTGAAGCAGACTGATTGATAGATTATTTTTTTGTTCAACGACATATCAACATCCTTATGGGTCATTTAATGCCGAAATGTAGTTTTCTTGAGAGCTTTGATTTATTTGTTTAACGGCATATCAACTCCTTATGGATCATTTAATGACAAAATTTAATTTTCTTGTTTGCTTTAATTTGTTTGTTTGTTTAATGGCATATCAACATGCTTATGGGTCATTTAATGCCAAATTTTAATTTTATTCGAAGCTTGGACGTGATTAAAATGTTATTCCGCTTCCTCAATAGAATACATGGTTGATGACATATATTTTAACACATATCCTTTTCTGCATATGCATCTTTTGCATATGCATGTTTTTGTGCATGTGCATGTTTTATGCATATGCATCATTACTAGAGGAGGTGATGTCTGTGTTTTATGTTATAGTTTTGTTGGAGTTATATTTTGGAATACAGTTTGATTTAGTATCTGTCTATATTTCTGAGATGAGGTATTATGTACACTATTTACATTATTCAGGCTATTGTCTGCATCTTTGTCGCCATTTTTATTACAACGTTTCGGCCGTTGTACGCTCCGGCCTTCTTCAGGTAGTTGGAATGTCGAACTTAACCCTTTATTTCGCTCACTGGGGTAGACTGTTCTAGTTGCACGTGCCATGTTTTAATGTATGTTAGTTATCAGCTATCTCCTGTTAATTTCCCTCTGAAAGTTCTCCACTGCCTTGACCGGGTATTGAACTCACACTGTTTTGGTTCCTGTCACTGAATCTAATCAACGCCTTTATCCACTGTGCAATGTGTCGTTGAGGACATCTGTGTATGAAGTTTTATTTAAGAAATTGTAGGATATTATATAGATTAATGTCATGAAAATGTTCTTCCATGTTTGTTGATTTTGTGTAGCGGAATGTCAACCTATATTGTTTATTTAATGTCAAAATTTAAATATCTTGAATGCAATTGTATACCTTCAGCTACAGATAAAATGTATTTTGGTCATTTTACTATAAATAGATATCATTGGTAATTTTTTTTTATTTATATAAAATATGTATTGCTGGTAATTTTATGCTTTTATAGAGTTTTGATTTTGTTTGGAGGTACACTATTTGCTAAAAGCTGGGACCCTAACAGGTGCTGCTACACAGGGTAAGGGTGGATCTGGAAACAACAGCAATAAAAAAAAAGTGGTTCCACGCTCCTCTAGACCTCGAATCTCCTGATTGATGAGTTACTCAAAATTTATTTTTATTATTCAAACGTTATTATAGTGGATACTTCGTGTTTGAAAAAGACGACCCATTTTTATTTATTAAACAGTGCGGAAGTGTTTAACAGAGGACGGAAAGTAGAACACTGAAATCTGAAGGCACATTGTGATCAGTTACATAATATTCGTCCTCCTAAACGGCAAATGAAAAAAGACTTGAAGCAACAGAAATGTGGTTCTACAGAAGGATGCTGAGAATACCATGGCCAAAAATGTGAGCAACGACGAAGTTTTAGAGAAAATGGAAACAAAAATGAAATTTATACTTAACAACAGGGAGAGACAGTTTAAATTTTTTGTGCACCTGATGAGGAAAGTGGGCTTGGAAAATCTGATCCTCACAGGACAGATTGAAGTGGGATAGAGGAAAACAACGCATAACCTACTTACTGGGCTTGCGTAAATGAATTGTGGAACTGTGTATAAAAGAGATAACAAAAAGACATTTATTAAGAGCTGCAAAGCGCACGAAATTGTGAAGAGGAAAAATTATATATATAAATTTGTAGCCTCTGTCAGTCTGTTTGACTGTTATCGAACACTTTCTAGGGTTTGAGAGAGAGACCACCACCCCCCACCTATAACCATATATATTCTGAAACCTCATTACCCACTGTACTTGAATAAGTATAGTTCATTTAGATCAAATGGGGTCCCCGGAAGGCACAGACCCACTGAAATTGTTTAACCATTGATTTAAATTATATTAAAATTTGAACAAGGGTATGACTCGTATCTAAAATATAAGCCAGAAGATGGAGGTCACATCAGAAAGATCATTGAGCAAAATTGAAATCATTTTTCTCCACGAATTATAACAATTATTTAAAATCAATCATCATTTTCTTACAAAAAATGTGTGACATGCGGCAAGCGGTGGATAAGTCGGCTACATACAAACATACATACATACATACATATATATTGAAACCTAACCTGAACAAAATAAACTACGAAATCTCCACAAATATTCTTAAATGCCTATAATTAATAACAGAAGCCATTGGTTTATACCAACGGCTTCCCATACTTAATACTTATCGTTTTCCTCTCACGTGGTCATGTGTGACGTCACGAGCTGAGACGCGATTTTCGCTTCCGCGCCTCGTATACACGAGTTTGTCGTTGCTTTGAAATTTTACATGCAACAAAAACAGACTATCATTATTGTTTCGTCCGTGTATTGTTTGATATATGGAAATATATCGGTTAACATAGAGTGCTCAGATGACCTTCCATTGACTGCCTCATCCTTCAAGCTTTAAAAATCCAGCATGTCACCCGGTCACAATCCTTCCTTCACGACCCTCGAAGGAATATACTCAACTGTCAAGCAAATTTGTGGTAGTAAAAGGGGTTTTTAGAATAGCCTTAATTTATCCACCAAGTCAGAACCTTTGCTAAAACTTCCAGGTACTAAATAATAGAACTAATGTAGTAAATAATAATTACTATTATTATTATTATTAAGGTTCTACCTTACTTCCTTTGTTAGTATGTATGTTACGACCTATCAATAACTCTTAAATAATGGGAGATTCCGTTTTGATCGCGAGGAAAGATAGAAAAGACATATCAGAGACGCTGTTTGGTTTCACTGAAAGAAAGAAAGAAAGAAAGAAAGAAAGAAAGAAAGAAAGAAAGTTTTGGAAAATAGAAAGAAAGAAAGAAAGAAAAAAAGGAAGGGAAATTTTGCTACTTGAATTTTCTGATGACTGATAATTCTTAAGTCAATAATTGAATAAGCTCCTTGCAAATTCCATGACGTGGAAATTCGATTGTTGCTTCGTTAAATATTTCTGCTTAACAACTTTAATTAAATATTGAAATCAAATCATCAATATGAATTCAGAATGTTTTTTTTTTAATGTAAAAGGGTAGAAATGAAAATGAATAAAATCGATAAGATTTTCCATTTCACTTAAGCAGGAGTTAAACATATGAAAGTTTTCTCACTTCCTCTATCTTTTCCTTTTTATGCCTTTCTTTTCCTTTCATTCTTTATAAATATATAGCTTTTCTTCTGTCTATCCTCGTAATCAAACAGGAATGGTCCATTGTTTATCTGAGGAAATGGCAGATCCTAACGTACGCGCTAACAAAGCAACTATATAATGAACTAAGGAACAAGTAAAATAATAATAATAATGATAATGATAAAACAATTGATCATATTGTATAAAAACAATTCATCATCTTGTATCAGGTTGCACGATATTGGCACCCACTAAGTATAAAACCCGGCATGACAGAGTGGGCCAATATCTGCACTGGAAAATATGCAACTTCTACCGGAAGGAAACTGAAAGGAACTGGTATGAACACCACCCAGACCCGGTTACGGAGATAGGACCTGTTACAATTCTATGGGACTACACAATACACACTGACAGAACAATCAAAGCCAACCGGCCAGACATTGTTATTAGAGACTACAAACAAAAAAAAGTGCCTCCTTATTGATATGGCAGTCCCTGCTGACTGCAATGTATCTTCGAAGATATTCAAAAAGCTGTCAGAATACAAGGACTTTGAAATAGAAATTTCAAAAATGTGGCACATGGGAACATCAACAATCCCTGTTGTAGCCCTAGGATTGGTTGGAAAAGAATCCAGTAGACTAATTGAAGGGATTCCTGGAAGTCCATACCTCAAAGAGACACAAAAAATTGTTCTGACAAGTACAGTCCACACTTTACGAAGAGCTTTATCTATGTAATTTTTTTTTTTTTTTTTTTTTGTCAGTGGAAGGTGTCATGATGCCATTTCTAATCTTAGGTCTCTGGGTGGGACCCGGAAAGAAATATGTAAACGCCAGAAATCAAAGGAAATAAAATAATGAAAATAATGCACATCCAGGGCAGTATTTCAAGAAAAGAGAAAAAAATAGTGTATACTAATGATTAACAATATTTAGATAATATGGATTACTTCTTGATACTAGAAAAACATTGTTAAACTTTGTGTATTTAGTTATCTTTTCTGGAAATCGCATTTTATGAAAGTTAAGAAAAATATTAGCAGTTACATTAATAATAATAATAATTATTATTATTATTATTATTATTATTATTATTATTATTATTACTATTGCGCGTGTTAACGTTTTTAATTCTGTTTTATTTTTGCTGCCTCGGCAAGATTTTTTCATTGAGCGCATGTTTCAAAATTAATAATAAAAATGTGTTTAAAATTTGTTTATACAAAACCTGTATTATGTTTGCATAATCCATTTTTTAATTAGCGTTCTACCAAACATAAATATTCAACCATCCCCTTTTTCACTAAAGACTTCTTGAATAACGCTCTGTCTAAAATATGTTCGTCTTCCGTTATTTGATTCAATCTAATAATATCAGGGAGGCACGGTGGAGGAATGTATAGCGTCTGTGATTGATGGAATCGGAGAGCCGAGTTCGAATTCCAATCGCATCCATTACATTCACTTACGCGCTAATAACCTTGGGAAAGGTATGAATCCTCTTCTCTCAGGACAGACCGGGTTCTATAGCCTTGGATGGCAACTGGTCTACCGCAGAAAGAAACGGCAACCTACTGCGGGAAAAAATTTATCGAAAGATACATGATCGCCTAATCGTGTATCACGCATGGCAGATAACTGACAGACTGATATTCGGACTATAGCCTCGTTGTTTGCATTCACAATATAAAAAATTACGAATCGACAACGCAACTATGCTACACCATGAAAACATCAAAATTAGATTACAGATACTAGAAGCAATTTATATTGAAAAAATTAAAGCCGGCACTGAACAGAATCAACTATGAATACTGCAATAATGTTCTGAAATGCCTGTAAAGGAACATTATTTTCATGCTTTAATGTGCGCGTGATCATGACATTAGAGAGAAAAAATTCCATAATGGATAATTTTTTCACGTTCTAATGAACGCTCAGCAAATTGTCAACCGTGTTGGATTTAAAAACATAATGAAAAAATTACGGTAATGGATAACAACGCACAACTTTATATAAATACTTATACTAATGAACAATATATAGTTTTGTAACACTTGTACTCTTGAAGATGATCTTGGAGAAAGATCGAAAGTACTTGGGAAATTAAAATAAAAGAAATTTAAACAGCTATAGCTCATTTCTCATCAACATTTTCTCATCAACATTCTGTTTAACATCAATACACGGAAGGTTATTCATGAGTCTGAACGGATTTTGTTAAAAATTAGCAGACATAATATCTGTAATTTATTCAATCAAACATGCCTAAAAGAGAATTTGCTGCTTAAATATATACATACATACATACATACATACATATATATATATATATATATATATATTATTCGGACTATTAAAATTAACACGAGGTAACTGATAACTGACATCCATTAAAAATGGCACGTGGAACTTGAACAGTCTACCCCAGTGAGCAAAATAAACGGCTCAGGTCGACATTCCAACCACTTGAAGAAGGCCGGAGCGTACAACGGCCGAAACGTTTTAATACATATGACCACAAAGATGAGGACAATAGTCCGAATAATGTAAATAATGTACATAATTCCTCATCTCAGATATATATATATATATATATATATATATATATATATATATATATATATATATATATATATATATATAGCCCGCTAAAATATTAGTGGCGTGTGGCTAAAGATCCACTATTTCTATTTTTCTACATCACCTCCCATTATTATATATTTTCTGTACCCACTTTTGTAACAAAAGATTTCAAAAAATTTTTTATCCATTTTTTATCTTTTTTTTTCCATTTCATTTTCTTTAATAATATTTTATTATTATATATTCCATTTTTTCCTCATTTGTTTGTCATCACATCATATTCTAACCACAGCCCGTCTTTTTACACTTGACAACTTGGCTACAACTTGCGACACGCGGGACGTCTTTACCCCCTCCTCGACCTATAACTCTCTTCATCTATATTTCACACCCCCGCCCACAACGCACAGTAGTAACAATAGACCTGCCTAATGCATTAAACCGATTAAATTTTTAAATTTAAGTTTATTTTCATAAAAAGTTTTGCACATCGAGGAATCTGACAGAGATCGAATTTTAGCTAACAATACGATTTCCACTGGAAAATAAACCATCTACAAAAACATCTGTCGGTGAGTAATTCCCATTTCTCTGTTTATTCTTCGGTTCGTTGATGAGGGACACTGGCGTGTCCGAAAATTCCGAATTTAATACCTTTCTCTCCGTCATAGAGTTAATAATTAATATTTAATAAATGTTTATCGTACTGATTATATAGGCACCCATTCGTTTGTCCTTGTTTTATTAACTAACCTAACTATTTTACACATACACAAAAACACACGTATATATATATATATATATATATATATATATATATATATATATGTATATATAAAGATCTCTAAGATTTCCCCAACTCTAGTTCGATTAATCCCTTACATCCTTTTATCTATATATTTTAAAGTTATTTTTAAACTCCATTTTTAATCCTCTCATTTCATCCTTTCATTTCATCAATATACATATATACCCATACACATAGAACCATACACGCACACACAGACGTACATACATTGGCGCACACAATATATATATAACTCTTCATTGACAATTCTAGAAAGAAAATTCGGATTGCCAACACACAAACAGAATGTCTCATATCGAGAATATTCCACATT
Organism: Acanthosepion pharaonis; assembly: GCA_903632075.3. Lineage (NCBI taxonomy): Eukaryota > Metazoa > Mollusca > Cephalopoda > Sepiida > Sepiidae > Acanthosepion > Acanthosepion pharaonis. Next base: position 896,782 of record CAHIKZ030000813.1, on the reverse strand, counting down.
GAACATGAAGAAAAATTAATTATTTTTAATAATATGTAAAAATCTCCACTTTCACCTGAAGACGGTTGCGAGACCAGACCAGAAACACGTGTCGTGAAATTATGTAAAACAAAGTATAATATTTTTCTCAATAAATCCACATTACAACCAAAAAACGTTTGCGGCACCCCCTTCTTTTTAATATACATACTTTTCTCTCGTTGGAACCACTACAACATATTTCTTTTATATATATATATATATACATATATATATATATGTTTGTTTACGTTCTTGTGCCCGCACAAAGAAAATAAAAGCAAAGATTTTCCCCGGCGAAACGTGTCATTCGATAAAAATTTCGCACTTTCTCTCATCATCGTCATTTTTGTTTCGGATATGATTATATATCCTACCAACACACACACACACACACACACACACACACACACACACACACACACACACACACACACACACACAAATATACGCATATATATATATATATATTAAAGAAAAAATTGCAATAATTAAATACACAAATGCTACCCAGTTCAGGCGTAGACACAAGAACAAATTTAAAATCCCCTAAAAATGTTTATTCTATTTTTATTTTTTGAGAGATGCACATTTGAAGTGTTGGTTCGTTTATATGAGAAATAATACATATGGGTTTACATTCATGCATATGTATGGAGGTATGTATATGTGTAGGTCGAATGTGTTGACATTGTGTTTTTTGGGTGTTTCTTCATATGTAGTTGGATCTATGACTATCTTGCCGATGTATACCACACACATATTTCTAAATTAACATTATTTGTATCATTATCCACACACCAATTTACTCAGTTTTTTTTTTTATTTTTACGCATTTCTTAATTTATTTTTAACTTTATTTTTATTTTTACTTTTAATTTTCGAAATTTATTTGCCTTATTATCTGTATTTAAAATCCCTTCATTTAGGTTTGATATTATTTCTGTAATGTCTGTTTATTATTTGTATTAAGGATCGTTTCATTAGATTAACTAATGTGGAATTGGGCTGGTTTGTCCTGCCTAAAACAACGAACACTTTGCTGTATAACCCAATATACAAAGTTCCAAACTTTAAAGGAAAAATTCTTGGCCGGGTCAGTCTGTTTAGGCTTACTACTCCCCATTCATTACTTCCTTCAACCCCACTCTATCTCATCTTTTTAAAAGAGCCTGTTGATCCGTTACTTATACCCCTCTTTCACTCTTCTCTTCTCTCTTGCTTTCCTCCCCACCCCCGTCAATCTAATATATCCGTCCGGTGTATCGTCTTCATTTACTAAGAGATGAATATCTCGGTATTCACGAAATAAATTATAACCAAAATGAATATTTATGGTTTTCGTCTTTATATATATATATATATATATATATATATATATACAAAAAGTGATTTGTACCCAAAGAAATGAAACATAGCTTTAAACAACACAGACGTCATACCTTAGGTACCTTTCGGGCAACACTTTTTCAAAGGTATTCGTTGGAATTTGGGAATACAAATGAAGACACACTCAATAAAGTAAATGAGGAGGGAAATGTGGAACGCGATTAAATGAGAAACTTTAATTATACACAATTAAAACTGAACAGGGGGTGAAAAATAACCACTTCTACCTAGTAGCACGCTTAAATTCATGCAGTTGGGGTACAAGTGAAAGTAGCTCGTCAGAGTAGTTCCCATAAATATTTGAAGACAGAGGGCAGCCAAAGCATGTCTGTAAGAAAGTGACTGTAGTGGATATGCCAGGTCAGAACCTATCACATTGCATATCCGTCTTTGGATTTTGTCAAGAATCACGAGAGGAACAGCGTGGGCAGCACACAATATATGGCAACAGTATTCGATGCTAGACGAATTCTAGATTTGTAGATTTGAAGGATGGACTCAGACGAGAAAAAAATCTTTTGGCGCGACACAGTGAACCAACTTTTCTTGCGGTAGATGAAGCTATTGATACAATGTAGTTGTCCAACCTCAGGTCAGTGGAAAACGCGAGACCAAGGAGGCGCAGAGAGACGCTCACATGGGGTTGAGTATCAGCCATGCTGATAGAATGCAGGGAGGTTTCTCTATGTTGGGTAAATGAGAGCAGTTTTGTTTTGGGGGCATTAAAGTCAACCCCAGATTCGAGATCCTTTTCGAGACCAAACGGCCAGGTTAACTCTGACAGCAATGCCGGATTTACTATTGAGACAGAAGAAAATGGTAATGTCGTCTGCGTATATACCTGCTTGAGAACTGATGACATCAGGAAGATCGTTGATGAAGATTAGAAACAGTGTAGGACACAGGATATAAACCTTGGGAAACACCAGCGTTCGTATGATGTAGCAATCGGTTAAAATCCAAGATTGCTTGGTGTGATGTCAAAAACGATTGTTCACTCTGTCGTGCTAGACAATTTTCTCGCCGGAATCTTGCAGTTATTTAAGCCTAGCATTCGTCTGAGCATTTGATATTGTTGCCATATCTGGCATGGTGCTTCTGCTACGTATTTAGATATTCATGATAAGAAGAATCTGTAATTTTATCTGTCATAGCGTAGCATCTCGGATTCAGTTACTTTCCCACCGCTGTAGGAATGCCTTTTTCTATAAATATTTTCGTGGTAATTATTCTGATGAGCTTTCCTCTCTAGAAACCTCGACTTTACAAAATTTAAGCGCGGCCCTAGATAGGCATCGAGGCCGCCTCAATTTACTGTTGGAATTGTTAGATGTAACCGTAAGTTCTATTCTAATAATTTGTTTCCTTCATTCAAATGCGGAGTTTTCTTTTGGTTTCATGTTTCTCTGTTAAAAGTCCAAATACAATGTCAACCGTCGTCGCCTGCCCCTGTTCCTCAATAACATTTGTTCAGTTTATTTCACTCTCAGCAAACCCTTGCGTCTTAGTGGCTTTACAGCCTTACTTGGGGTTAAATCATAACAATGTTTCCATTTTCTGCGGAAATATGTTTCTTATCCTAATTTTTTTATCTGATGTAATGGAATAACCTGCCACCCCTATGAGTGGCGGGACTATAGGTAGTAACCACCTATAAGTATCCGTTAGGACAGCAGAGACAAGCTGGGATCTGCGAGAACTAGCGGCCTTCCGATAGCAGCACGCACACAACTGTACTGACTTCCGACGACCGTGCGCATAACTATTACTTCCTTGTATGTTGTACTGGTTTCTACATCAAACATGTTACAATTTATCCACCGTGTTTTTCCACTCCATATTCCTATTAGCACGGAATATAACATTATCCTTTTCAGTATTTTTTTTTTTTTTCAATTTCCTCCCACTGTCTGCCCACCTTGTATATTTCTCAAAACTACCTACAAACTAACATGCGTTTGCACATATCACCATAAAGGCTATGACATTTTTCGTGCGAATGACGAACCAGTTGCCATTTAAATTGAACATATTTCAACTCTCTCTCTCTCTCTCTCTCTCTCTCTCTCTCTCTCTCTCTCATGTGTGCGTTGTTTTTTTTTCCCCCTTCTCAACAACAAAAACTAAAGTGCTTCGCTGTTTATTGTCTGACAATCACGTGACCGGTGTGCGCACCAAATATGTGCCGAGTGAACATTCTGTGCCAATTAGCTGTAACTCGCCTCCATCCCCCACTCACTCTAATGCATTGCCTTTCGCTTTACTCATTCTTCCTCTTTCTTATCTCTCTCTTCTTCTGCTTCTTTTTGTTTGTTTTCATGCCGACCTTCCTTTTTTTTTTTCTTTTTAAATCGGTTACTTTTCTCATTCGTTTCACAAAGTGAGGTAAATATGTATCGTACGAAAAAAAAATAATGAAATCTCCTTTTTATATCGCTTTCTTAATATCTGAATCGTCTTCTTTTTTTTTCTATTTCCGATATTCCCTCATTTCGCATCTTTCTTTCTTTCTTTCTTCCACTTTCTCTCTTTGTTTTACTCTTACTTTTATTTTTATTTTTTCACTTTCTTCTCTTTCACCTTGCTTTGGATTTTTTTCTTTCTTTTTTATTTATTTTGCTGATTATCTGACTTTATTTTTCCCTTATTCACATTATTCTCTTTCAACATCCCTTCTAATTTCTTCCTTTTTTTTTTTTCTTTCATTCCATTTTTTTTCTTTTTTCTATTTTTCTATTTTCCTCCTGTCATTTTTCCTTTACTCATTTTCATTTTTCTCCTTCTTTTCTTTCTTTTCTTTTTTTTTTCTTTTTATGCATTTTCATTTTTTTTTTTTCTTTCTTTCTTTTCTTTCTTTTTTTTCTTTACGACTTTCAGATTTTTCCATTCTTTCTTTCTATCTTCCTTACTTTTTTTTTTCTTTATGCATTTCTTTCTATTTCCTTCTTTCTTTCTTTCTTTCTTTCTTTCTTTCTTTACGACTTTCAGATTTTTCCATTCTTTCTTTCTATCTTCTTACCCTCTTTCTTTCTTTATGCATTTCTGATATTTCCCTTCTTTCTTTCCTTCTTTCTTTCTTTCTTTCTTTCTTTCTTTACGACTTTCAAATATTCCCATTCTTTCTTTCTATCTTCTTACCCTCTTTCTTTCTTTATGCATTTCTGATATTTCCCTTCTTTCTTTCCTTCTTTCTTTCTTTCTTTCTTTCCTTCTTTCTTTACGACTTTCAGATATTTCCATTCTTTCTTTCTATCTTCTTACCCTCTTTCTTTCTTTATGCATTTCTGATATTTCCATTCTTTTCTTTCTTTCTTTCTTTACTTTACATCTTTGTTTACGCTTATTTTTCTTTTTGTCATGTTCTTCTCTTTCACCTTCCTTTTGATTTTCTTTCTTTCTTTTTTATTTTGCTGATTATCTATTTTGCTCTTGAGTTTATTTTTCACTTTCTTTTCTTTCGACATCCCTTCGTTTTTCTTCCTTTCTTTTTTTCTTTTATTCTTTTTATTTTTCTGTTTTCCTCCTGTCATTTTCTTTTACCCATTTGCATTTTTCGCCTTCTTTCTTTCTTTCTTTCTTTCTTTCTTTACTTTCTCTCTTTGTTTTACGCTTAACTTTATTTTCATCACTTCTCTTTCATCTTCTTTTTCATTTTCTTTCTTTTCGTTTCCTTCTATTCTCTCTTTCTTCTTTCTGTCTTCTGTCATTTGCATTCTCCTTTTCCAAGCTTCCTCTTTTCACCGACCATTTTTCTTTTTCCTTCCTTTTCTTTCATATTCTATTCTTCTGTATTCTTTCTTTGATATTTTTTGCTGATTCTTTCCCCCTTCCACTTCCTTTTTTCTTTCTTCTTTCTTTTCCTGTTTTCCATTTTTCTTATCTTTCTTTTATATTTCCACTTTTGCTTCTTCTATTTTCCTTCTTCACTTCCTTTCGTCCTTAATTCTTGCTCGTTTTCATTTTTCCTCATCCTCTTTATTCTTTTTCTTTCTCTCTCTCTTTATTTCATTCGTATTTTCTCTCTTACTTCCTACTATCATTTCTGTTTCAGTCAGTTATGTGCCATGCTCGATGCACGTTTAAGCGATCCTGTATCTTTCGATACATGATTGACGAACCCGGCCTGTCCTGCTATTTACCCATATCTGGGGGGAAAGAAGTAGATTCAGACCTACAAGGGAATCAACACATAAATGAATATAATGGATTCTACTGGAATTCGAACTCGGCTCTCCGATTCCTCAATCCGAGCCGCTATCCATTACTCCACCGTGTCTCCAAATAGTTGTTAAATAAAGGGTTCAGTTCCAAATGTGAGGAAGGCCAGAGAGCATAACGGCAGAAATGATGTGAAAACAACAACGAAGATGATGATAATAGTCTGAATATCAGTCAGTCATTTTTGTGCCATACGTGATATACGCTTAGGAAATCATGTATCTTTCGATACATGACTGACGAGGCAGATTCTTTCACACAGTATGTTGCCATTTCTTTCTGCGGTAGACCATTTGCCATTCAAGGCTATAGAACCTGATCTATTCTGCTATTTACCCATATCTGGGGGCGGAGAATAAGAGGATTCATACCTTTCTCAAGAGAATTAACACGTAAATGAATGTATTGCATCAAAGTGGAATTCGAACTCGGTTCTTCAATCCATTACTCCACCGTGCCTCAAATTATTTGTTAAATAAATTGCTATCTGGGGGAGAAGAAGAGAATCCATACCTTTCCCAACGGTATTAGCCATTCAAGTAAGTGAATGTAATAGATTTGACTGGAATTCGAACTCGGCTCTGCTGATTCCTCAATCCGAGCCGCTATTCATGATTCCACCGTCCATTGCTGTTTAGTCTTTCTTTTTCTGGCCTTCTACTCAACTTTTTTGCCTTCTTTCTTTCTTTCTTTCTTTCTTTCTTTCTTTCTTTCTTTCTTTCTTTCTTTCTTTCTTTCTTTCCCCCACTTCCTTTTCTTGTTTTTGTTTTCCATAATTTTTGTTCTCTCATTCTTTCCTTTTATTTTTTTCTTTCTTTCTTTTTCTCCCTTCATCCTTTGAATCTTCTTTTCACTCTTCAACTATCTTTTCGTTCCGTTTCTTTTCTTTCTTTTTCGAGTTTCTTATTTGTTCTTTTTCACTTTCTTTTCTTTCTTCCTATTCATGCTTTCTTTCTTTTTTTTATTTTAATTTCTTTTCTTTTTTTTCACTCCCACTTCCCTGAATTTCTGCATTTGTCTCTTTTACTATCTTTTTACTATATCTTACTATTCTTTTCCTTTCCTTACCATTCATGGTTGAGCCTGCGACGTAATATTGGACAATTGCTCTTTCTTAACAGAAGTCCACATGCCAAATTCTGATTTTCAAGGAATTACTTTCACGAAGACATAATGTGAGCCCGAAATGCGATTTGCAGGTTGGGAACACTGGAATCAATCAGACGCGGAAGTTTAAATATCTGGGAAGCTTTTTGACAGAGAACTGTAAGTGTGACACTGAGATCCGTAGACGTATTGGGATGGCCAAGGACACGTTTCAAAAGCTGGACAGATTATTGTGAGAGAGCAGGATTTCTTTCGTAACAAGGCAAAATACTGAGCTGTTACGTGACATCTGTCCTTCTTTACGACAGCAAATGTTGAACGATTTCTTCACAGATGAAGAAGAGACTCAAGGCGACGAAGATATGGTTCTACAGAAGGATGCTAAGGATAACATGGGCCTAGCGTATGATAAACTATGAGGTCTTGGAGAGGTTGCAAACAAGGAGGAGGCTTATACTTAACATCAGAAAGAGGTAGCTGAAGTTTCTGGGACACATAATGAGGAAGGAGGGCCTAGAGAATCTGCTACTCACGGGTCGTATAGAGGGAAAGCGATACAAGGGAGAACAACGGATGACATACCAAGCGGACTTAAGCAAGTGGTTGACCAAACGTTGGACTGGGGAGGTGTAGCAGGGAGAAGGAACTTATTGGGAGCTGCAAGGAATAGAGGGAGGTGGAGAGCCATGATCGCCTACGTCCTGAAAGGACATGGCACATAAAAAGAAAAACTCAGTGAAGTGAGTAAAATCTTATTTGCTTGAAAGCCAGAATCTTCCATACGTTTCGTTATATTTAGGGTCTGTCAAATTAGTTGAATTAAAATAAAAATCCAAATTTTGTAAAGCGGTTGCGAGATCTGCTTGCATAAAAAATACAGCGGTACGGAAAACTCTATCAAGAAAAACGAATTCTAACTCTTCTTTGTGTTCACTTTACCCTTGCAAAATGTCTGAATTCCTTCTCGTTGCTGGCATGTCACAACTCATGAAAGAGAAACACGCAAGTGAGTATCGAACTCTGCGTCGCAAAAGTCATATTCTATTTTAAAATTTAAACGACTTTTTAAAAATTATAATCTATTTTATTTATTTCTGTTGAAGTTAAATGTAGCCGTCTCTTCTACTCGAACAGCTTCTTCTTTCGCACTTCCCGACAGTGAAACTCTCTTCCTATTACTTGCTTCCCTGATAGCTAGAATCTCCAACGATTCAAATGTAATGTCAATCGACATCACCAGACGCCTTGATCTATTCCCTGTCCTTTTCTTCATCCTTTCCTCTATCACGCCTCTTTACTCTCACTCCCACTCTCTGTAACCCCTTTCGTGCTAGAGGCATCGTGCATTGCTTAGGGCGAAATGCTTAAAAAAACGTTTCCTCTCCTCTTTCAATTAAATCTGATTATTAAAGTAGCCATTCTTCTATATTATTCTATCTCTGTCCCATAATGATTGTTCCATTTAGTCTATAAAATGTGTACATAAATGGAACAATCATTATGGGACAGTGAGGGTCAAATGTTTCCTCTCTTCGTTCAATTTAATCTGATTATTAAAGTAGCCATTCTTTTATATTATTCTACCTCTGTTCCATAATGATTGTCCCATGTTGTCTATAAAATGTGTACATAAATGGAAGAATCATTATGGGACAGTGAGGGTCTAATGTTTCCTCTCTTCTTTCAATTTAATCTGATTATTAAAGTAGCCATTCTTCTATATTATTCTACCTCTGTCCCATAATGATTGTTCCATTTAGTCTATAAAATGTGTACAGAAATGGAACAATCATTATGGGACAGTGAGGGTCTAATGTTTCCTCTCTTCTTTCAATTTAATCTGATTATTAAAGTAGCCATTCTTTTATATTATTCTACCTCTGTTCCATAATGATTGTTCCATTTAGTCTATAAAATGTGTACATAAATGGAAGAATCATTATGGGACAGTGAGGGTCAAATATTTCCTCTCTTCTTTCAATTTAATCTGATTATTAAAGTAGCCATTCTTTTATATTATTCTACCTCTGTTCCATAATGATTGTTCCATTTAGTCTATAAAATGTGTACATAAATGAAACAATCATTATGGGACAGTGAGGGTCAAATGTTTCCTCTCTTCTTTCAATTTAATCTGATTATTAAAGTAGCCATTCTTTTTATATTATTCTACCTCTGTTCCATAATGATTGTTCCATTTAGTCTATAAAATGTGTACAGAAATGGAACAATCATTATGGGACAGTGAGGGTCAAATGTTTCCTCTCTTCTTTCAATTTAATCTGATTATTAAAGTAGCCATTCTTTTTATATTATTCTACCGCTGTCCCATAATGATTGTTCCATTTAGTCTATAAAATGTGTACATAAATGAAAACAATCATTATGGGACAGTGAGGGTCAAATGTTTCCTCTCTTCTTTCAATTTAATCTGATTATTAAAGTAGCCATTCTTTTATATTATTCTACCTCTGTTCCATAATGATTGTTCCATTTAGTCTATAAAATGTGTACATAAATGGAACAATCATTATGGGACAGTGAGGGTCAAATGTTTCCTCTCTTCTTTCAATTTAATCTGATTATTAAAGTAGCCATTCTTTTATATTATTCTACCTCTGTTCCATAATGATTGTTCCATTTAGTCTATAAAATGTGTACAGAAATGGAACAATCATTATGGGACAGTGAGGGTCAAATGTTTCCTCTCTTCTTTCAATTTAATCTGATTATTAAAGTAGCCATTCTTCTATATTATTCTACTGCTGTCCCATAATGATTGTTCCATTTAGTCTATAAAATGTGTACATAAATGAAACAATCATTATGGGACAGTGAGGGTCAAATGTTTCCTCTCTTCTTTCAATTTAATCTGATTATTAAAGTAGCCATTCTTTTATATTATTCTACCTCTGTTCCATAATGATTGTTCCATTTAGTCTATAAAATGTGTACATAAATGGAACAATCATTATGGGACAGTGAGGGTCAAATGTTTCCTCTCTTCTTTCAATTTAATCTGATTATTAAAGTAGCCATTCTTCTACCTTTGTCCCATAATGATTGTTCCATTTAGTTTATGAAATTTGTACATAAATGGAACAATCATTATGGGACAGAGATAGGAACTCCCTTCCTTTTACTTGCTTCCCTGATAGCTATAATCTTCAAATATACAAATGTAATGCCAATCGACATATTCTAATCCCTTAATCCTGATCCCCTTCCTTCTCTTCATCCTTTCCTCTATCCCGCCTCTTTACTCTTGCTCCCACTCTCTGTAACCCCCTTTCGTGCTCGTGGCATCCTACCTTACTTGGGGCGAAATGCTATAAAAAAATTACAAAAAAAATGGTATTTTATAAATGTCTGGGATATTTTCCCCGTTAAGCGTGGAGATAAATAAATATCGGAATAAAGGATGAAGAGTATTTAATTTTACTTTGAAGACGGCCATTTGGTTTTACTTGTGCAAGGAAACATCATTTTCATGTTAAAATGAAAGGCTCAAAAACGACGCTTCATTCACAGTTAATGCATTTACTCTCAAAGTTATGTTGATAACAAATTCCCAAGGAAAACTAAAAGACTCATAAAAAAAAATATGGCAAAAGAAAGCGAGGACATTCTTTCTGGGGAAACTTTTTGTAGAATAGCGTCCTTTACATCTCCCTAGCCGCGACATTTGACAAAATTTTTAAAAAGTATAGGTTTTATTTTAATCAATTTAGAAGGGAACCCTGTTTATATCAATATAGCGCCAAATTTATTCCTGACTTTTACAGAGTTATCTGCACTTACTTTGTAGCGGACCGTGGGTTTATGTGTTGCAAAATTAGGAACACATGCGTTTATTCTTGCTAGAAGAAGGTCTACTACAAGAACATGGCGGACTCAGAGATTAAATCCACCATAAAGAAGTGTAAAGTAAACCAACAAGACCGATATATATATATATATATATATATATATATATATATATATATATATATATATCAACAAATATATGTATTAAACAACAAAATTTACAATGGACATAGACATTAACATTTGTGTTTGTGTGTGAACGTAAAGAGTTTGTATTTTGGTAAATGTTCGTACGTATGTGGATGTGTGTTTCATGACGATTTCCCACAAGTGGGCAAAACGCAGATCTCTGCGAGAGATCACATTTTTTAAATGTGTCCGCTGAAATGCAAAGTAAAAAGAGAACGAGGCAAGAAATCGCCCAGTATTTATAGTGTAGAGAGAGCGTCCCCTAGTGAACAATTTTGAGAATTAAGGAGGAATTAACTCCTTTATTTCTTTATTTACGAATGTCGTGTCTTGAAAATTTGCCGACGTCATTGATACTTGCATATGTTTTATACATTTGTTGATTTATATAAATGTTTGTTCTTTAATTAAAAATGTGGCACAACTTCAAAAATGCACACATCTGTTTGTTCTTTAATGAAAACATTATTTTTGTGAAAAAATGAAAAAAAAATTATTTCGCCTAACAATTGCTTGTTCAAAATATTTTCTTAAAATAAAACGCATAATTATATATATATATATATATATATATATATATATATATATATATATCCGTTTGTTCTTTATTTAAAAGAAATATTTTTGTAAAATAAAATATAAAACGTCTGTATTCGTACACAAATATCAATGACGCCAGCACTGTTTCTAACTTGACATTTTTAATTACTAAATTAAGTCCAGATAACTCTGTAACTGCCTCAAATCGAGTTTACAATTCTAAAGAATGCTTGTCTTCAAAAATGATTTCCAATTTTTTAATGTTATCATGAATGGACCACACTATTTAAGGAGATCCGAAAGAACTATTAACAGTAAGATAACAGGGCAAACATGGACCTTCATGCCCTTAAAAAATGGAGTGCCAAAAGTTCTTACACTTTTGGCGGGCCTCGTCTATTTACACAGTGTGGGATATTAAATAACAAACTTAAGAAAACATAAAAACAAAGATATTTAAATTAAATCAGCTAGATTATATACACAAAACACATATTACATTATTTGCCATATTTATCACAACGTTTCGGTCGTTGTACGCTTCGGCCTTCTTCAGGTGGTTGGAATGTCGAACTGAACCCTTTATTTCCCTTGCTGGGTTAGACTGTTCTAGTTCCACGTGCCATGTCTAATGGATGTCACTTATCATTTATCTCCTGTTAATTACCCTCTCCAAGTTCTCCACCGGCATAACCAAGTATTGAAATCACACCCTTTGGGTCCAGTCACTTGAACTAACTAACGCCTTTATCCACTGTGCCACTTGTAGTACGCTTAAATTCATGCAGATGGGGTACCAGTGAAATAGATCGTCAGAGCAGTTGCCATGAAAATATTTCTAGAAAAGACAGAGGGAAACCACAGCACATCTGTGAGAAAGTAACTGTAGACGAGATGCCAGATCAGGACCTATCATATTGCATATCCTGTCTCTGGATTTTGTCCAGGACCTCGAGGTGAACAGCGGGGGCAGGAGACTATATTTTGTACGTCTGTGTGCTTTTAACTACAGATATTTTGTACATAATGCGATACTTTCAATGTTATATTTTTTTTTAGATTAGATTTTTTAATTTTTAGATCATAAAATGTATTTTTGGTAATTTTACTTTAAAAATGTATTTTTATAATTTTTTACTGCTGCATTGAATAACATTTTGCTATAAACATGTATTGTTGGTCACTTTATTATAAAAATGTACTGCTGATTTTCGTTTGGGGTCGGTCACTATTTGCCCATAGCTGGCACCCTAACAGGTAATACCACCCCAGATCAGGGTGCACCTGGGAACAACAGCAATTAAGAGGTGCTTCGACGCTCATCAAATCTTTCAGTCTCACGATCAGAGTCATTGCTGCCGGATGTAATTTATCGGCATACACAGGACGAAGGAAATCAGTCACTGTAGTTAAGATTAAAGAAGTTAGATTGTGACAGCCCAAAATGTGGCTAAATGTTATAAATCAAAGAGATTCAAAGAATTTCAAGTGCCAATTCCAACAGTTCAAAAAACCATCAAGAAATTCAAAAATTTTCCCCGTCATTAAAAACTATGGGAAGTCAAGGGAGAAAAGTCAGTGTTTTATTTGAACAATCATTGTCAAAATTATTAGTAGACTAGCAGCATAACCCGGCGTTGCCCGGGCTTGATTCAAAAATCGTACGACTCATACAGCAATCGCTATAACTTAACTTAAAATATTTTTGCCCTTCCTTGCCTTTAAAGGATTGCCCTTCCTTGCCTTTAAAGGAGTGCCCTTTGCCGTGCTGATGTTGCTACATGCCTTACTTCTTGCCTATCTCACACTGCAAATTTTTTCTAAGCTCTATACTAAATATTAAACCTGTTATGAAAAAAGAACTAAACAAAATGAACACAAAACGATCAGCTTTAAAAAAAGGACTCGTAACTGGAAAAACCGAATGAAAAAAGAATGTTAACAACAAATACTTTTTCACACCTAACCCAGTTCTGCGGAATCAGAATCAATGTTGAGTTTAAGCAAGCGAATGAGCCAATTGGAGTAAAGTGCTATGCAGATTTAAATTTTTCACACTTGTGACGAATGCAGCTATCGATTTTTTTGCATGCTATTATACTAGTTAACATTCGTGTCAGTAAGCTGTTGGCTCTCACTCTAGTCAATAGAATCTTCCTACCTATTCGTGGCAGCCAGCTATAGGCTCTCACTCTGGCCAGTAATAAATGGCCGCAAACTACATGAAAACTGACGTAGAAGCACGAAGAAATTGATTATTTCCACTATCGATGGGAGTTGGGAAATGCAAAGTCGGTTTTGGCCTTCACGCTAACTTCGAATCCGTCGAAAATTGTGACCGCGCATTCGTTACACACACACACACACACACACACACACATGCACGCACACACACACACACACATGCACGCACACACATGCACGCACAAACACACACACATGCACGCACAAACACACACACACACATGCACGCACAAACACACACACACACATGCACGCACAAACACACACACACATGCACGCACAAACACACACACACACACATGCACGCACAAACACACACACACACACACACACACACAGACATCCTGCCTTTTATAGAAAGTGATTTTCACTAGTTTTTACTTTTATCTTCATTTTTACGTGCTTCTTACCACAATTTTTATTAGATCGAGCATTGTCTAACATTATTATTAATTTTGACTAGTATTTATTTTAAGGCTTACGGCCATAACACATTGAAATACCAGTTCATGTACGATCACCGAAGTTAAGCAACGTCGAGCCTGGTCATTATCTAAATAGGTGCCGTTTGGGAATACCAAGCGCTGTAAGCTTGGATGTACAGCTGGTATAATCGATAATGCCTCAGAAGTGTTAATCGGAAAGCCGAATTTCAATTCAAATTGGGTCCATTATATTCACAAACGCGCAAATACATTTAATTATTAAACTTGTATCTCTAAACCATTACTACCTAAAAAGAAATTCTTACAATCGAAAAAATATTTCTTAGCGTTAAATAATCTGCAAAGGGTTGATAAGCCATCAAAACGAATTAATAAATCAATAGTATTTGCTTTCATTTTCATTTTTAATTGTTTTTATCACTATCTTTATTTTATGAAACATTCTCAACCACAATTATTTATTTTTGATTTGCATTTATTTTCATCTTTATTCTTTAATCGATATTTTTAATTTTTTTAACTATAATTTAGTTTCACTGTAATTTTATATTAGAAAAAGCAATGAGGACCATTACAATTGTTTATCATTTGCCTACACTTTTCTTTTTTTTATAATTGAAAAACTGTCCAAATTATAATCATTAACGGTTATAATTATTAATTTTTTAATTAGTATTTCCTTTCATCTTCATTTTTCATTAGATGAAGATTTGTCAGCCATTATTATTTTTAACTAGTATTTACTTTCATCTTCATTTTTACTAGATGAACCATTGTCAGCCATGATTATTAATTTTGACTAGTATTAACTTTCATCATCATTTGTATTAAATGAAGCATTGTTAGCCACTATCATTAAGGTTTGACTAAGATTTATTTTCATCTTCATTTTTTATTAGATGAAGCATTGTCAGCCATTATCATTCATTTTTAACTAGTATTTACTTTCATATTCATGTTTTTATTAAATGACGCATTGTCAACTATTATTGATTTTTTTCTAATATTTTTACATCTACATTTTTATTAGATGAAGCATCTTTAACCATTATTATTAAGTTTTCTTATTCATATTTATTTTCTTTATTTTTAATAGATCAAACATTGTCGACCATTATCATTAATTGTTGACAAATATTTACCGTTATCTTAAGCGTCAAGTTTAGCAGATACATTGTGAATTGTACATGAAATATCGAAAAGACACATACAAAGTAAGTTTCGACATTATATGTTCATCGTAAATCGATCATATCATGAAAACTGACAATAACATGACGAAATATTGAATTTTCCGACGTACAAAATCTGAAATCCGTCATCCGCAGTTTTAAGCTCTTATATGTACCGCCCTGTGATAGCTCATTAGTTATTTGAAAATAAGTTCATTTGCATTCAAATTTCCGAATAATCAGTGGCATCGCCCGGAAATTAAGTGCGTCGTCCGAAATAGTCCCGGTGCACACTTTCAGAACCTTTTGTGAAACATTCTATAAATGCTTACTAATCACAATTTAATCGTGTATAGATATGTACACTTACAGTAACAGCACGGAATGAACTTTTTTTATCGTTCCATTATCTATGAACAGTTTGAAGTAAATAAATCTCTTGATATTTATTTTTATTAATAGTCGTTGTTCCATTACAGGCACTTAATGAAGTTGACATTTCATACTATATCAGTAGTCAGCGAATTCAGACAGTTTGTGAGGGGAAACGATAGGATTATCTGCTCCCAACGAGAACCATTTATCGTAATCAGATTATATTTGATTCCAGTAATGGCAGATGTATATTTTAATGCAAATGGAATGTTAGTGAATGAACTGCAACACCACGACTGCCTGTGAAGCACCAAGTGTCTTCCGATTGTATAGATTGGCGCGAAAACAGACACTGAAATGAAATTTCATCAGAAAATAACGATAAAGAGAACGGTAGAGTGAGATGATAAAAGCTTTGAAGAATTGATAAGAAAATAATATATATATATATATATATATATATATATAATTAATGAGCCAGACAAACCCACCTAGGTTTCACCTAAAGGGATCGTCAGGGAAAGCCGACTTTCCCTGACGATCCGCTTAGGTGAAACCTAGGTATGTTTATCTGGCTCACGAGGTTTATCTAGGTCTGCTCTACGGTTGTATTGAGCTCTTTTGTTAGTTAGTTGTTTACTCGTATCGGGTTTTTTTTCTTTGGGCTTCAAACCTGTATCCGTGCGATTTTTTCGACAGACTTTCATGTTTCTAGCTCTTTCTTTTTTCAAAACTTTTTTCCCTCGAGATTGATTTGATTATTGGCAAATCAAAAATTCGAGGGTTTTTCGAAACGTGTATAGTTATCTATATTTGTATATAGATAGATAGATAGATAGATAGATAGATAGATAGATAGATAGATAGATAGATATCCTCATCTTTGTTGCCATATTCACGATATTTCGGCTGTTAAAGGTTTCTGCTTTCTTCAGGTGATTGGAATTTCGGATCGAACCCTTTATTTCGTCCACACGGGTAAATTGTACTAGTTCCATGCGCCATGCCTCTTCCGGATATCGCATTATCATATATTTCCATTTAACTCAACTCTTCATTCTTGTTCACCTCTACTGTGGCCAGGTATTGAACTCACAACCATTTGAATCAAATCACTGGATTAACTAAACCACCACAAGGACACCTGGATCAATTGATAAAAGCACTGGATTATATATATATATATAAAAGTGAACATAGAAGTCAACACTTAGAGGCGACAGTCTGTTTCATGATTGATGCAATCGTCAGGCAACGTGTGCTGTTATTTTTCTCGGCTATTTTTTTTCACGCTTTAGCGATCGTCAGACAAACTCTGACGATCGCTAAAGCGTGAAACCCAGGGTCACAAACTCACATCTATCCAACCAAATATATATATATATATATATATATATATATATATATAAGAGGTTAATGGTGAGATTTGAATCAAACCAGGAAATAGGAGTATTAAAAAGTGCTCAATACACGTGTGAAAAAAAATGATAAAGTAAAAATAACAGGCAGAGCTTTTAACTTTAAAAATCAGGAGGTCAGTTGAATCGGTTGCCTTGATGTTAATCCGACGGTAACCTCAGGCGAGTTTTATCAAATGACCACTAATGAAGTAGATATTTTTATTTTCAAAAATAAATAAACAAACGCACCACGTTAGGTGTAATAGAAAGGGAGGAAAAGGATGTGAAGAAGAAGAAGAAGAAGAAGAAGAAGAAGAGCAAGGCTACTGTAAATATATCGCTGGAGGTAATTGAAATTACATATATATATATGTAAGCAAATATATGGATATAGATCCGACAGTATGAAGAAAAATATATGGAAAAACAAGATTAATGCTCGACAAACGTACTTATAAATTTTAGATTAAAATAAATATATTCTATTTTAGGAATACGTTTTCACAACATCGCCCACGTGACGGCGACGTGATCATATTGTGAAACGGAACGCTGATCTTAAAAATTTCAGTTATTCTGTTTTGATTAGTCTTACTCTTATGTCCATCGCCTTTTCATGTTGACTTGAATATCGTCTAATGTTAATTATGTTTTAATAACTCCTGAAGAAGGTCTACTAGACCGAAACGTCCGACGTCGACATTATATTAACATTAAAACAGCATAATTGCATATTCGTATTTTTGTTTTTCCATATATTTTTTCTTATATATATATATATATATATATATATATATATATATATATATATATGTGTGTGTGTGTGTATAAATAAAAAGAAAGAACAGTAAGATATATAATCCGGTGTTCTTATAGATAATTTTATTTTTACAAAATAGTGCTCAATGTAAATTTACAGGGCATTAATATTATAAATTAATTGATTTAAAATATGGTTATTTTCGCTACACAGTTCTAACCATGTTCCAAAGTTCGCTTGAGGATGAAATGGAACTAATGTCTTTAATTTAATTACAAAATTAAATTCGTAGCTTTTTGCTTCCATTTTTTGAAACATGGTTAGAACTGTGTAGGAAAAAAACCATATTTTAAATCAATTATATATATATATATATATATATATATATATATATATATATATATATATATATATATATATATATATAAAGTATGACACTATATATATATATATATATATATATATATATATATATATAGTCTTAATTTTGGTTTTATTGATAAAAATGCGATTAGTTCGTTTGTTATTTCCTCGAAACTGTATCTTGGCAATGATACAATCTTCAATTTATGAATAATAAGTAAAAAAATAAACATCATCAGTTTTACCAGATAAGCCATGACACCGCTTCAATTCTCATAATTACATGTTATTGTATTTGAGTGACTTCGTG
This sequence comes from Acanthosepion pharaonis, assembly GCA_903632075.3. Lineage (NCBI taxonomy): Eukaryota > Metazoa > Mollusca > Cephalopoda > Sepiida > Sepiidae > Acanthosepion > Acanthosepion pharaonis. The sequence continues at coordinate 878,444 of CAHIKZ030000813.1, read as the reverse complement.
TATGACGCATACATAAAAAAAAAACCTTTCACATGAATTAAATATGATATATTCAAATCTACACCAAAAAAGGACATTATTAATTTACTTATTTCTCTTTTTTTCTTTTTTTTTTTTTTTTTTTTTTGCCTGCTTTTATATTTGTCCCCGATTCGTGTGAATAGAAAACAATTTTGTTGGGTCACCCAATTTACGAAATGACATCATTTAAAAGTTTATTGGACACACCATCTTCTACTTCTAACACGTATGCGTATTTACCTACATACACTCTAATTTAGATTATGGAAATGTTAAGGATATGTGTACATGTATGGTAAGTATATATAAATAGGTATCTATTTTACCAAAGAATTAGTAAGAGTGGGGAAAATAAAACATGGCGGTCCGTCCCATTTAGTCTTTATTAGCAGTAGAGCCCGGCGTTGCCCGGGGATGTAACAGTAAGAGATAGATCAAGTATCGATCATCATAAAGACTGAAAAATAAAATTGACAAAGATTATTGTTTAAGGTTGACGGACACGCATATCTTAATTAGTTTTTTTTTTTTACGGATTGGTCAAACCTAATGTCTATCGATTGAATAGAATTTTATTATAAACAATTGTCTTGTAAATGGAATTTTTAAAAAATAAAGAAAAAAGTGTGCAAGACAATAAGAAACATTACCTGCGAAAAAAAAGTAAAGTCTTGTTGAAATCGATCGAAAAATGTAGGAAACCCGATCCCATATACAAACGAACACACACACACACACAAAGAACCAACCTAGGTTTTATAATAAGTATAACTTATTAACTCAATATTAATAAGTATATCTCGATATGAGTTGATCCCCTTTCATTAATGCCTCTTAATCGCGTTTTCAAATTGATTTCTTGCAAAAACAATTGTGTTTTTCCAATTTTTGGCACTGTCAGAACCACCGCAAGGTAATTTTACGTAGTCCTGTGAAGTTTTGTTGAAATCAGTTGAAAAATGTAGGAAATCCGATCCAATATATAAACGTACACACACACACACACACACACACACACACACACACACACACACACACACACACAATCTGCGTTTTATAATAAGTAAGATTTAATACATATACCTAAGATTTTCTAGCTTTCTCTAAAAGCTTTTATTCATGTAAAGGAACCATTGCTCTGTTCTAACATTTTTCCTGGTTTTCATTAGTCAAGTTTTCTGGAGATTCGATAGCAGACGGGAGTGAAGAACATAGGTGAGTCCATCAAAAAAGGCAAATATAGTTGGGCTGGCAACGTCTCTCGACTCGGTGAAAACAGGTGGACTATTGGAGCGACAGAGTTGGGTACCAAATCAGGGGCAAAAACTAGTGGGTGTCCAAAGGCAAGATGGCGCGGTGATCTGTCGCAATACCCCTGCCCAACATGGCCCAGTAGAGCCAGAGATAAGAACTTGTTGAGGTCAACCAGCTTGGAGTAATTTGAATCTCGATTTTCATTGGTATTACTCCATTTTTTCATGATAAGTGTGTATTCAATCCTAAAAGAACGATTACGGTTTAAAATCGACAAACATAATTTCTTTCACCACATTTGTAACATGAGACGGAGCACTGTCAATTACAGCAATATTACTTGTCGATTTTCACACACAGAAAAAAGTTTATGTCGTGTCATTCAAAGTAGCCAGTTGTTCATTGTAAAACTGCGTTGTAACATTTCTCTCTAAGTTCCAACAATTTCTAATCCACTGTTGTCATTCAAACAAGACAGTTGCTCATTTAAATACGGCCCTGTATCAATTTATCCGGGTTTGAGCAATTGGTAATTGCCATTAAGTAGCCATTGAATTGTACCAGTTGCTCAACGTAACGCTGGTGTACACTTTCAGGCTGTCCAGATTCCAGCCATTCTTAATAAATAATTTTCATTCAAACCAGTCATTTGATCATTGTATCGATGTACACTTAGAGCTTGTTGAAGTACCAGAAAGTCCTAATGATTTACCATTCAAACGAACATTGTTACTCAGCGGACTAATTTTTAATAATGAATTGTCGGTCAGCATAGACTTCCAGTCCTTCAAAAAACGGAGTGTTAAAAGGACGGTATTTCTCATGACACCGTTTTTATGTTAATTACCTTTACTGTACACCTCGGCAATGTTTATTGTTTTAAAAACTGATCACTTGAATTGTGATAAAACCTAAGCATATATAAAGTGAATTTATACATTTTTCTTCTTGGCAATGTACAACAAAATATAAAAGATTATTTATTTATGAGTTTGTTTATTTACAAGAATAATTTTTATTTGCAACATTCTAATACAATCGTAAGACTAATGCAATTCAATATTTATCATTTACCAATTTTTAAAGAAGTAAATATGAAAACAATTTTTATTCGTGAATTTATAAAAATTTACTCAATTATTAAAATATATAAACTAAATATAAGTAATCCTTGTTATTTACCATTTCATAAAGTTAAAAATAAATTAACAATTAGCCGATGTTTTGCTTACCATTCTAATAAACAATGTAGCAAATGCTAGTGTTAACTAATTTTGTTGCTAATTTTCAAAAACAAAGAAAATGTATAAATTCACTATCATATGTTTGGGTTTTATTACAATTCTAATCATCGCTTTTTAAAACAATTGCCGAAGAGTAAAGTTGGTAAAAAGCGGTTTCAATGAAAAAAAGCGGTGTCATGTGAAAAAAATTCCTTTTTACGCTCCGTATTCGTTTTTTTTTTTTTTTTTTGTTTTTTTGTTTTTTTTTACAGTTTCACAGTCCCATGTTTGTCATTCTGCCGAGCAAGTTGCTCATTGTAACGCTGAGTATTATCGGTTTGACCAGGTTACACAAATTCGTACTAAATAAATCGTTAAAGGTTGCTGCTCCCGTAAGTTTTGCCTATTTTTCTGAAAATTTTCCGAAGGATCTCAAACTGCGTGCTACAATTAGCTGATTTCAAAAAGTAAACTTTAAAGACAATTCTAAGATCTCTCTAACATTTTACAAAGGATGTATTTGGCTAATTTCGCATAGAGCTAACAAGCTATTAGAAATTCTAATTCATCAACTGTCAAGGACTTAAGACCGGAATGTGAAAAGTCTTCTAATTACATTATGTAGAATGTCTACCTTCCAGTGGGATCTGGCAAAAGATTTATTTTTAAAAAATGTCGGCTCTTTAACATTTTAGAAAGGATGTATTTGGCTAATTTCGCATAGACCTAACAAGATATTAGAAAACAATGAAAAGAATGTTAAACTGTTATGTAATATAAAGCATCCTGTGTAGCAGTGAATTCGGGACAAACTCCCATTAGAAACATTGAAATGAGTATAGAACTGTTATGTGATATCCGTCCTCCTACAAGGCAGTCGATGCTGGACTATCTTCTCAAAGATGAAGAAGAGTCTTGAAGCAAGAGAAATGTGGTTCCACAGAATGATCCTGAGGATACCATCGACTGAATATGTATAAATATGGAAATGAAGCGATAACCAGTTGCTCATTTTCATGCCACGTAGTATAAGCTTGTTTGGGTTGTAGCAACGCCAAATGAACACTTGTTATTCTTACAGTTGTTCATTGTAAAGATGCAAGACATTTTTTCTTTTCTTTTTTTTTTTTTGAATTCTTGCAATTCTTACTTGAGTCTCTTTGAATACGCTCTGCATTTTCGTTTAGGTGTTGAAAAGTTTCCTGGATCAATCCACCACTTTCTATATATTGGTTTGTCGTTACAATTTATTATCGTTTATCGCATGTTACATGCGTGCCTTTTTTTTTTCTTTTTTCTTTTTTCCGAAAGACATGGTTTATAAATGGTTAAGAGCGAAACCATCAATTAGAAGAAGACATAATGTTTGGTTGGCAGAAATAGAAACAGGCCGAGATGCGAAATAGGAAATCGTGAATATTCAAAATCAAAATCAAACAAGTATAGAGAAGTTTAAAATTCTGGGAAACGATAACGAAACCAGATGGCGGGTTGAAAATAGCAAAAACAATAACCCTTCCGAAGGACATTACCGAAAAAACGAAAAGGTAGTTAGAAACAGGAAAATGTCATTAGAAACAAAGAAAAGAGCGTTAAACTATTATGTAAAATTAGTCGTCCTATATGACAGTGAATTCTGGACAATCTCCTAACGGATGCAGAAGTTAAGCAAAGTATGAAGAAATAGGAAAATGTCATTAGAAACAAAGAAAATGGTGTCAAACTGTTATGTAATATCAGTCCTTCTATATGACAGTGAATGCTGGACAATCTTCTCATGGATGCAGAAGCTAAGCAAAGTGTTTTGGATTCCGGGATGAAATCCGGTCTCAAATGAATGACAAACGCAGGAATGAAATATAGCAAATAAATGTATTGACGTAATAATACAATTGGTAATACGGTTAGTAGATCCAGAAATGCGGTTAGTAGCAACAATATATATATATACAGTCTGGGAAATTCAGTATCGAAGTAGGACTTCCTTCTGAGTCTACGTGCTCGCAACTGTGACTCTTACAAAACGATTACCTCACACTCTCACTGTATCAGTGTATCTCCCGTCTAACACCCGGGCATTCACCGGCAGCAGTACAAGTACACACTGGGCGAGTCCACTTGTATGAAAAAGGGGTGGACCCCTTAACATAAAGTATGAAGAAAAAGGAAAAATTCATTAGAAACAAAGAAGAAAGTGTTAAATTGTTATGTAATATAAAGCATCCTGTATAGCAGTGAATTCGGGACAAACTCCCATTAGAAACATTGAAATGAGTATAGAACTGTTACGTGATATCCGTCCACCGACAAGGCAGTCGATGCTGGACTATCTGCTCAAAGATAGTCTTGAAGCAAGAGAAATGTGGTTCCACAGAATGGTCCTGAGGATACCATCGACTGAATATGTAAGCAATGACGAATTTTTATAAAAAATGGAAACAAAAAGGAAACTTAACATAAGAAAGAGACGTTTGAAATTTCAAGGACACATAATGAGGAAAGAAGGCTACGAAAAATTGACACCCATAGGACTTATTAAAGGTAAATGGGAAACATCTGGTAACCTACATAACCTATTTCTGTAAATGAATGGCAGAAGATAAACAGACAGCCTAAGCGGACAAATATTGCTTTGAGTTATAAAGATGGAAAGGAAGTTGTGGAGAGCAGTATTCACTTACATCCAGTAGAGATAAAAGGAGAAGCAGAAAAATCGTTAAAAGGTTGTTGCTCCCGTAAGTTTTGCCTATTTTTTGTGAAAATGTTCCGAAGGTATTCAAACTACGTACTACAATTGGCTGATTTCAAAAAGTAAACTCTAAAGACAATTCTAAGATTTTTTTAACATTTTACAAAGGATGTATTTGGATAATTTCGCATAGACCTAACAAGATATTAGAAATTCTCATTCATCAACTGTCAAGAACTTAAGACCGGAATCTGAAAAGTCTTCTCATTACAATATGTAGAATGTCTACCTTCCAGTGGGGTCTGGCAAAAGAATTGTTTTTAAAAAATGTCGGCTCTTTTGAACTTCTTTCAATAAATACCAACCCTGATTTATTTCATTACCTATCATTTATATGTGTGATAATATGTGACATCTTACCAAAAGTAAATAAAATTTAAAAAAATAGTAATTTCGCGTCGAAAAATAAGCGTAAATACAATCACCCGATCAGTACGTGACTGATGGTAAATTTTTTGTCAATGTTTGTGTATATCAGCACACAATTTTAGATTTTTTTAACAATGATGTTTACCTTGTACGAGCCCCAAGACCTACTCGGGGTAGACGGTTACAGAATAAGAGGCACATATTATGGGGGATAGTTTTTAATCAGTTTAAGGCGATAATATTACTAAGACGCAAGGGGTTGCTGGAAATGAAATGCAAGGAAAAGACTTTAGAAGAAACTAGAAGCCCAATCTTAATCAGGAAACAAGGAAAAAAATTCTACTCTTTCTCAAAAGACCGGAGAGGAGTGTGAACCGGGTGATATATGAAGCTATCTACTCCTATTGCATGTTTATATATATATATATATATATATGTGTGTGTGTGTGTGTGTGTGTGTGTGTGTGTGTGTGTGTGTGTGTGTGTGTGTGTGTAAAAATCTGCGGTTAAGTATTCCAAGTGAATCCTAATAATATAAAATGTTAAAACTGATCCAAAAAAAGAGAGCTCTATATATTTATTATACAGTATAAATGAATTACACAAAAATGAAACTCAAGTGTGCCCCATTTATATGGCCATTTCGCTCCTGGAGAAATTTCTCTCTCAGAGAAATTCTCTTGAGCTTGTCGATACTAAAACGTTTAATAAAAAGAAAGTTCTTTTATTCAAACGTTTTAGTATTGACAAGCTCCGGGGAATTTCTCGAAAAGAGAGATCTTTCGAGGAGAGAAATGCCCATATAAATTGTACAATTGAGTTTCATTTTTTATGTAATTCATATATATATATATATATATATATATATATATATATATATATATATATATATAGTGCCTCCAAAGAAAAGTAATAACAAAGGTTTAAAATGATTTTTTTCAAATGAAAAATCTTTCTTGAAGTTTTTATTTAAGTTTTAATTTCACGCTAATAGATTAAATTTAATCGGATAACTTCAGAGTCACGAAATTCTCCCCAAACTTTATAAAAACAGTTTTATCGTTAAAAAGTCTTTATTATTATTAAAAGGACAGACCAAAGTATTTTTTTTAATCATTTTGATTGTGATTTTTTTTTGATTGTTTGACTTTTTTGAGAGTTATAATATGTTAAATCCATTTTAGTACGTTGTAAACCTTGGTTAAAGATATATATATATATATATATATATATATATATATATATATATATATATATATATATATATATATATTTTTAAGTCTTTCGTCAGCGATGGTGGGGGCAAAAGATTAGTATAGGAAATTTTAGCGTGTTTTTTTAGGTGAAAAATTAAATCATCGTCGGGTTAAGGTCTGTGTCCAAAAGCACTATTCGGGTTTTTCTTGGTCATCATGTTCTCTGTAGTCGAGAGCTACAAAACACGTCAGATTTGATAAAAACATCCACTAAAAATAACGTCTAAGTAATATATATATATATATATATATATATATATATATATATATATATATATATATATATATATATATATATATATACATACAGGGTGACCCAAAAACGGGAACTTTTAACAATCCTATAAAACCAAGAGTGATGGAAGAAAAATATTTTATTCTTAGTAATTGAAACCTTAAAACATGCCATTTAAGAAACAATGATGGAATTTTCATTTTTTAAAAATTACATCCTGTAGATGGCGTCCTCCTGTACGAATGCATTCTTGAAATCTGCTGTTGAGATTCCTCATTGACTGCTGCAACATCTCAGCTGGAATACTGTGAATTTCATCTTGAATTCTAAATGCCGAAATGTTTACCTGCTCATGGTCACTGTCTCTCAGTGTAGCCACTTGCTCATGTCCGGTAATACGCCCTTCAAAAATTCCTGTTTTTTGGGTCATATATATATATATATATATATATATATATATATATATATATATATATATATACAGCTCTCTGGATTTTATCTCCCTTAGGATTATCCATACGGATTACCTAGTTTTTATAAACTATATATATATATATATATATATATATATAACAAAAAAGTAAAGAAGGGTTTGGTAATCCGTGTGGATAATTCCAAAGAGGATGTGATCCAGAGTGCTCAATGTGAAACCAGAGCAAATATTAATTAATAAAAATAGATTTTCTAGGAAATAAATTATAGTCATGGAAACTTTTCTATTTTTTTAATTATTTAATTTTATACACACACACACATATATATATATATATATATATATATATATATATATATATATATATATATATATATATATATATATATATATATATATGATACTGATTATTATTTAATTTACTTATATATATGTATGTATATGATACTAATGATATTATTTAATTTACATATATATATATATATACATATATATATGATACTGCTGATATTATTTAATTTACATATATATATATATAACTCGAAAATTATCCACACTCTTGTCTAAAGATATGTTATTGCGAAAGTGCTGGTAATTTTTGGCTTAACTTCGTATAAGCTGTTTTTAATCCAATAGAAGGACCAAGAGCCACTCAAGATAGAGAATTACTGAATAAGTTTAATGAACGTAGATAACGGTTGACTCGTGGCTTAGAGAAGTTATAACTGTAGTGATCGGGAAAGTATCCACTCGGGAGTATGTTTCACAAAATAGCGGTTCCTGAGAAGATGGATGGAACGTTCTTCTTTTCAATAGATTACGAAGGGAAGGGAAATGATTCGCCCTAAATAAGGGCATGTCTGGTCTTAGCTGTAAAGGACAGAACAAGTGGAACTAAGGAATG
>CAHIKZ030000813.1:805000-865000 GCA_903632075.3 Acanthosepion pharaonis | reverse complement strand
CACACACATACAAACATATACATATATACATATATATATATATATATATATATATATATATATACACACACACAAAAAAAAACAAAAAAAAAATTAAAAAAAACAAACGATTTATTATATTGGCTCGCCTTGCGACTTGTCCTTTCTCTACCTCCCCTTTTAACTACCTTATTTGTTTGGTCTTTCTTTTCTTTTTACTTTTTATTCTTATTTTCTTCCCTAAAATACACTTAATAAAACGTTTACAATAGCGTGGTTAAAAAGACAGACTATTTACAACTTTAAAAAACTAAGAGAAAAACATTTGACTAAAATCGCTTAAAAATAAATTAATCAAACTATTTACATGTTAAATGTTGGTTAAAAAAACACGTGTAAATTTTAAATAATTTAACCCCCCCCCACAAGAAAAATTATCCTTACTGGAAAGAATTCGTTTAAAAACTAAGAAAAATAGCTAAAATTCCTCAAAATAAATGATCGAGATATTTACATGTCGAAAAATAGTTGGAAGAAAATATAGCGTGTAAATTTAGCTAAGATAAGTTACTCCTACAAAAAAAAAAAAAAAAAAAAACAAATTATCCATGAAGGAAACCGAAAAAAATTAAAATTCCGTTTAAAAAAAAAAAAAAAAAAAAAGGGAAAAATTACTTGTAAGAATGTTTTTGTAATAAAATGAATCTACTCGAAAGACCAGTAAGAAGTCATTGCATACGAGACTGGATGCACATCGAAAGATTGATTCACGCAAGTTTCTCGTCATCTATATACACTAATTTCACATATACTAATCAGTCTTAAAAGTATTTAGTGATGGCATTTATGGCGTGTGTACATTGGGAACGTTCTTATTTTGTAGTTTTGGGCCACGCATTAGCTCTATTTATCCACAACCACCTAGTTGCCTTTTCGACGGAGTCCAGGATCATTTGAATCGCCCGCCTTCTTTTTTGTCCCGTTATCTCTAGGCTAGTAAGAGCTCGTATCATTGACTGTCCGGCGAACCCCCTACAGCCGATCTCGACAGGGAAACAATGAGTGTGCCATCCTTTAGTTCTGCAGTCATTTAAGAGTCCTTCATATTTACTATATTTTCTGTCAAATGCTTCTTGCATATGCTCCTCCCATGGGACAGTTAATTCCAGCAAAATAATCTGTTTTGTGGCGTCCGAATAAACGATTATGTCTGGACGGAGTTTGGTGGACGATATATGTGTTGGAAATTTTAATTGTTTCCCGAGATAGACTCGCATTTGCCAATCCGACGCGGACGATAACAGTGACTGGGATCCTGCAACCTTCTTACTCGGCTTTGCACCTGCTTTAACGAAGCGGATAGCTCTTCTTTCTGGGATGAGTTTATTACTCTGTAGAGCTTCAGTAATAAAGAGTGCTATCGCCTCTAAAACCTTGTCATGACGCCACCGATAGCGCCCGTCTGTCAGAGCTGTTCTGCATCCGCTTAATATATGTTGCAGTGATCCCGTCCCCGAACACAAAGGGCACTTTGGTGAATCTATTTTTAAATTTATAACTGTTAAATATTAAATTTATAACTATTTAAGTTATTGCGATTAAATTTATAACTGTCAAATATTTAATACTAGCTTAAAAGCCGCACGCCATGTGGACTTTTAAGCTAGCTCCTGCGGATCGCTAATCAGGTCTACGCCTCGAAACTAAAGGGAAAACAGCAATGATAATTCTGAAGAAATAACTTTTGAATTCACTCCATGGCTATAAGTCCAATTCCGGCCAAAAAATCGATTTGAACCGAAACTCCGATTTGGGCCGGAACTCCGATTTAGGCCGGAACTCCGATTTGGGCCGAAACTCCGATTTAGGCCGGAACGCCTATTTGGAACGAAACTCTAATTTAGACTGGAACTCCGATTTAGACCGGAACTCCGTTTTGGGCCGGAACTCCGATTTAGACCGGAACTCCGTTTTGGGCTGAAACTCCGATTTAGGCCGGAACTCCGATTTGGGCCTAATTTCCAATTCATTCCGAAAATTGTGATCTTCAAATTACACACTCCGTGGAACTTCTATTGAGTTGAATTCTTCAAATCCCCAACTCTAAAACCTCACGTCACAAAATCTTACACTTAACTCTTTGGCATTTGGAAGAAATAAAAGCCATTTCTTCAATTATCAAAGTTTTGGAGATATTTCAAACTGATTTTAAAACAAAATTGTTTAAATTCACAAAGTTTTTATGTTACTTTAAACTTAATTTAAATTAAAAACTTTTAAAATCACTAATAATTTTTAATTACTATAAAATTTGAATTTTTAGTTGTTCCCTCCTCATCCGGACACAAATCACAATAGTGGATGTTCAAGCACCAGATGAAGGGCATATTTTCAATCCTGGGATCATCCTGATTCTAAAAAGGTATAATATGTCTATGTACAGACAGTGTGACCCGGCTTAGAGGGGTTTCAGATACACTGACGAACAAACAAAATTTGTCGTTTATTTATTTAGATTAGATGTTTCCCATTGAAAGATTTAAGACTGCATTTGTATCTGTCAACGATTTAAGATTAAACCCCTACCATACAAAGACATATCAATTCATGTCAACCATCCAAAAATTTCAAATTGAATCCTTACCTTTGAAAGAATTAAGATTTAATCCGTACTTTGCTAGGATCTAAGGATAAATCTCTGACAGTCCCATATTTAAGATTTAATCTCTAACTTTTACATATATTGAAATATATTCAAGCAGGTTTGTTCAAATAGTTTAGACGCATTATGTCTTTTTGTTTTAATCCTTTCAATTCCACGAATTAATTTCTTGCTGGATGTAGAAAATTGATCAAGAAAAATTTCTAACGATGACATTGATTAGACGGTTTACGCTTCATTTGAATGAACATAGTTCAATCTCAGAACATTTAAATGAAAACTCGTGTCCACATAAATGGCTTAGACAGAGATTAGTCGAAAATACATAAGTACTTCATCAAAATAATAATAAGCAATAACTTAAAATTCTGGAAGCCATTTATATAAGAGAATTGTACCCCCAAATAAATAAAGTCAATTCTGAGTATAGCAACACAAAAAAGTGCATGAATATTTGTAGCAGCAAAGTATTATATAAAAATAATGAATTAAAGTATTATAATTAAATAATCTTTTTCTTTAAAAAAAAAAAAAGAATTACAAAATTGACCCCTCCCTTACACAATTGAAAATTTCAAATTTCCCGGTACATATTTAAGCATTCTGGAATTGCTATAGATTTATCATTTAATTTAAAAAGTTCTAAATATCTAATGTATATATATATATATATATATATATATATATATATGTGTGTGTGTGTGTGTGAGAGAGAGAGAGAGAGTGTGTGTGTGTGTGTATATATATATATATATATATATATATATATATATATATATATAGACACTCACGTCGTAATTAATTATTGCTCTGTCTCTGACAGAGATTTCCCTGATCTATATACTTTTGGAAATATCCATATATATATATATATATATATATATATATATATATATATATATATATATATATATATATATATATGCATCATATTTTCATTCAAGCAGCTTTGGTTGAATAATCTAAACGTATTATGTCTTTTTATTTTCGTTTTAATCCTTTCAAGTCCACGAATTAATTTCTTGGCGGCTGTAGAATATTGATTAAGAAAAATATCAGAATGTTCTTTCAAATAATTTTAATTTTCCCAAGTTCTTTCAGTTGCATCTGAGACCATCTTCAGGGGGTTAAAATATCTATGGATGTATATACAGTAGTTGAATTGAAAATCGGCCTGAAGAGGGTTGGTCTCCATCAGCCTATCTTGCCCGGCTTCAGTACGCACGGGTCATGGAATAAAAAGTATGGATACTGTAGCTCCATAAATTCAAAATAATTTTTTCAATTTTCGTTTACACGACAGCGTTTCTAATTCAAAATTCAAAATTTTCAATTTAGCAAGGGAAGTAACTTTTGTCATTTTTTTTTTAATTCCAGGAATATATTTTTGTAAAAAATTATTCCCAGCAATGAATTTTTGAGGAAAAAGTCATTACCAGCTATATATTATGACAATACATTTTTTGAGAAAATATTACGAGCAATAAATATATTTTTTTTAAAAAGTATTACCAGCAATACATTGTTGAAAAAATATTACCATCAATAAAAATCTTAAATAACCCACTGAAGTTGGAATGCTGTAAAACAAAACAAACCAAACCAATAGATAGATAGATAGATAGATAGATAGATAGATAGATAGATAGATAAAAAATATTACCAGCAATAAAAAATCTTGTCGGCATTAAATAACCCACTGAGGTTGATATGCTGTAAAACAAAACAAACCAAACCAATATATACTGAGATAGATAGATAGATAGATAGATAGATAGATAGATAGATAGATAGATAAAAAAAAAAAATATTACCAGCAATGAAAATCTTGTCGGCATTAAATCTTATCGGCCACTGTAAAACAAAACAAACCAAACCAAAATATACTGAGATAGATAGATAGATAGATAGATAGATAGATAGATAGATAGATAGATAGATAGATAGATAAAAAATTACCAGCAAGAAAAATCTTGTCGGCATTAAATAACCCACTGAGGTTAATATGCTGTAAAACAAAACAAGCTAAACCAAACGATTCCGTTAACCGATAATATTATTCCGTATTCTTGAATTTCTCAAAAATTTGTTATTTTTACTATTTTAGTTCTTTTTTTCTCTTCATTTATGAACAGAAGACTTGATTTTTCAGAATTCTGTGTAGGCCGATTGCGTGATGTGTCAAGTATTTACGCTGGGGTCATTGCCGTCGTCAGTCTTTCACTGGGTTTCCTACCTGCGGAGGCGTCAGATACTTGCTTTAACTGAAGATCTGTCTTAGAGTTAAGGCGAAATGTCTGGTGGGATCAAACAATATCTCGGGTTGCCACAACGTAGGTGCTTGCTTCAGGGATCAGAAAGGGCGACTCTGATAGGTCAGTACGGGTGTGGGGATGTTAAAGATAAAATAAGAAGCTAGTTCTTGAATCTGGTTGCTACGTAAAAGAAAACACAACAAATTTAATATAATACAGAATGAACGAGCGAACGACAGAGAAAGAAATTCACTAAATAAGAGGAAACGAAAGAATTAATGGTAGAAAAACATTTCTAAAATATTTCTCCTTCTTAGTCACACTTAAAAATTATACGCATTCTTCAGGTGTTTAAGGAAGGGTCTGTATGTGCACGTGTTTGCGAGAACATATAAACATGTTACGTATTCAGTTGACGTGTTAACATTGAAAATATGTAGCAAATTTATAATTACTTAAAACTCGGTATTTTTTTTTCACTCTTCAAGATTTCGGATATTTCAAAACAAATAAGAACTTTAAAATAAATCACGTAAGAACCAGATTTATAGTTAGTTTTTCATTATCCCTACTATATATATATATATATATATATATATATATATATTTTTTAAGGCGTGCTATCTTTATGTGATAAAGTGCTCAATATCAGAGATAGAGCGTATGTAAATATATATATATATATATATATATATATATATAAAAGTGAACATTGAAGTCAACACTCAGAGGCGACAGGCTTTTTCATGCTGGACGCAGTCGTCAGGCATGCCGTACGATTTCATCCAGCATGAAACAGCCTGTCGCTTCTGATTGTTGACTTAATGTTCACTTTTATATATATATATATATATATATATATATATATATATACCGGGTGTAACAGCAAAATTGTCCAATTGTTAGATGAAGGCTTGAACCGATGTGTTTTAGAAATGATTAAAGATATATTACTGGAATTTTCCCGGTTTTTTATAACACTACTGGACTTTGCTTTGAACATTAAGGATGTGTTTAGCTCTAAGTTGAAATGATGATTCCTTTTGCTGTTGTGACCTCCTGATCCAGTTTTCCACTCTACTGTTCCCTCTTTCTTTAAACGTATTCACCGTTTTCTTGGTGGTTCTTGGATGGATTTTGAACATGGAAGACAGAGTATTGAATATTGTTACAATTACTGAAGGCATGAATGATCATTTTCCTCTCACCATTACTCAGTTGAAAAGACATAGTGAGGATGACACAAAATGATTTTAATCTGTTCTCTTTCTATTTCAATAACTAAAAAGGGTTTTTAAGTGATTCTTACAACAATTGGTATCAAGATAGCTAAAACTTTAATTTAAAACCTGGAAAAATAAAGTCAATTACTGGTTTTAGATATAAAATATTCTGTGGGAAAGAAAGTGTGTGTGTGTGTGTGTGTGTGTGTGTGTGTGTGTGTGTGTGTGTGTGTGTGTGTGTGTGTTTAGGCAGCAAATTCAAAATATTTTTCCGTATATGACTATATTTATTATATATTAATATATTATTATATTGCACTATTTAATTGTAATATACGGAAAAATATTTGTGAATATGAAAAGGATTATGATAAAAATAATCAGGCATAATGTTTGTAATTTATTCAATCAGACATCATATATATATATATATATATATATATATATATATATATATATATATATGATGTGGGGCCAAAGTTGGGACCACAGAAGGAAAACACGGAACACGGATTAGATGTAAGAAAGATATATTAACAACAGGTTACAGAGATAGTGTAAGCGGAGCTTACTATATGTTACTCTCTGTCACTCTCTAGAGTGCTATGTCGCCTACTTAATATAGGCCTGGAAGAGTCTATTGTGTAGGTAGTTTCCGGTCTCACAATACCCCCCTTCCAAAGAGTTTTCTTTTTGAAAAGGAGAGAAAAAATAAAACTGTTAATACTTTTTCCTCTTGGGATTTACGCCGAGCGGTTGGGTAAATTTCCTTTTCCTTCCTGAGCGTCGCACTTCGGGAGAGACTTGGGGCATGTTGAAATCGAACTAGAGATCTTGATGCGTGAGCCACAGCTTTTCGCGAACCATCTGGCAGTTTATGTAAAATGCAAACACCAATGCCGTACGAGCTTGCATCACTTGCGACTATGATGTCGAGACGAGGGTCGTAATGAGTGAGGGAGAGGTCTGAAGTAAGAGTATTATTGATCTTCTCGAATGCGTCTTGGCATTCCGGGGTCCATGACCATGGTTTGTCCTTTTTTAAAAGTTGGTTGAGAGGCCCTCTCAAATTTTGCATGTTCTTAATGACCCCTTGGTAAAAGTTAGCTAGGCCGCGGAAGCTTTGTAACGCTTGAACGTTATCTGGGGCCGGCATGTTTCTGATCGCATTGGCTCGTATTTGATTAGACTTCTTTTTTACGTAGACCGTAGGTGTTGCCCACTCGCTGAAATCTGTTTTTGACAGAATACCTGCTTGTTCGAGTCTAACTCTTTGTTGATTTGCTCTAGATCAGCAAAAGGGACATTCCGTTTCTTTTTGAATACCGGTTGTGCACCGTCCTTCACCTTGAACTTAGCTTTCATTTTAGTACAAGGCCAAGGCCGCCAGAAAAAACCTGGGGAAATTGTTGTTTGAGTTCCTTTTTGAGATTTACCAAATTGGACGTTGTACTTTGTATCTTGCGACAAAATGTACTCATTGGGCAATCCCAAAGATTGAATTTTTCTATCCAATCTGTTCCAAATAAGTTAACTGAAGTTTTCAATACGTAGGCTTTGAGCTTTTTGATAACTCCATTTAGTGTTACTGTAAGTATTACCTCGCCTAAAATGTTAATCTTTTTGCCAGTTACGGATTTTGCTGTTTTATCCGTTTTTAATAAGGTCGGATTGTTTAATTTTCGCCAAGTACGCCAGTTAATCGCTGAAATATCGGAACCCGAGTCAAGCTGAAATTTAATGGACTTATTGAAAATATCCAGTGTTACATATTTTCTTAAATTCCTATCGACAATATTGTCAGATTGAGCTTGCCTAATTTTATTTTTGGGTTTTCTCGTTCTGTTGGCGTACCAGCACGAAGGTAAAGTATGCCCAATTTTATTGCAAATTTTGCAATATTTTTTTTTCTTAACTGGACAGAATTTCATCCAATGCCATTTACCACAATGGTAACATGGTCCGGGCGGTTTCTTTAACCTATTTGGGTTTTGGTTACTGCGAATTTAGGACATGAGATTTGCCTTTTGTCTTTTGAGGGAATAGGAAATAGACTTGCTTCTGATTTTATTAATCTGAGTCACACCTGATTCCTCGATAGTGTTTGAGTCACGCTTTACAGATATTACTCTTTGACAGTCCTCTGCCAGTTTTTGGAGAGTCAATCCTTGTTCGTTCTCAAGCTTGGTCAGTACCCGTCGTCTGACTTCGGCGTCTTCTGCTGATACTAGACCTTGTGCGAAAATCAAGCAGTTGAAATCATCAGCAGTCAGTTCGGCTAGTTTAAAATCATTACAGAGCTTGTTTACCGATGCTACAAACGTTAGAAAATCTTGCTGTGAGAATTTTGACTGTGTTCAGACATTTCCAACGTTTGGGGAACAAGGTTGTGTTAGGCCCGAATAGTTCTGATAGGAGCTTAATAGTCTCTGAAAAATCCAAGTCAGTCGTTTTCTTGGGTAGTATGAAGTCTACGAACCTACTATGTTCTGAAGTTCCCAGTTTTCTCAATAGTAGACGTACCTTTTTTTACTGGGCTATTGTTCACAGTCTACGTTGAAAATATCTTCGTAGCGCCTGTAAAAAGCTTCGAACGTTTTGTCGTTCTCTGGTACGTATTCAAAGGTTTCTATTGAATTGTAGATTGTACTCTGGGAGAATATTGTATCTTTTTCAGAGTTTGAGCCTTTTAATGCATTTACGAGTAATTCTTTAAGTTGTTTCTGTTGTAGTTCAACATTCTGAAGCGTAATTTGTTGGAATTCCATTTGTTGTTTATGTAATTCCAAAAATAGTTGTTGTCTTTCTTCTACTTTTAGTTGTTGATCCAAATTTAGTTTTAACATTTGGGCAACTACTTTTTGCAAATCTTCCATATTTAAAAATGACATGTACTAAGAGGAGGTACACAAAAAAAATTTTGATAGATATTTGTTCCTTTTTTTTTCTTTTACAGAAAAAAAATATATATATGGACAGACAATTAGTTAAACTAAACTAATTATATGTGTTTAGCATTTTTTCCCGTGGTTCCGTTAATTTTAACGTAATTGAATAATTTTTCACCACACTTACGTATTTTTTTTTTTTTTTAGAAAGGTACAAAAAAAGAAAACTCACCTCAGTGCATTTGAGGGGAGAATAATTTTATGCAAGAGTTCAACTCACTTACATAAAAAAAATTTTTTTCGATAGTTTTTTTTTTCGAAAACTTGAGTACAATGGTAGTACTTGCTCTTGTATTGTCAGTTTGTTTTACGAACAACTGTTTTTTTTTCCTGTGTGTGTGGGTGTGTAGAAATCGTTCTCGTATTTTGGACAGACTTTCCGTAGATGTCGAATCGCTAGTACGTCACTGCTGTTTGGTATTGGAATATATATAGACGCTGGGTGTTTAGCTTTTAAATCGCTAATGTATTATTACCAGCTTAATTTCACGTTCAACACTGCTGTAGAAACGCATGGAGTTTGTGTATTTTTCGACTACTGTCGCTATTGATATGGTGAGAACGGAATTCTCGAATCTTTTCTGTCGCCACTGTTGTGAGACTGTCAAGGTATTGAAGTTTTCGACGTGAATGTGTTTCTCGAACTCTTCGTCGACCCAGATGTGTAAGGTATTTAGGTTTCGCCGTGAGTGCGTTTCTAGAATCCTCGTCGCCACTGATGTGGGGCCAAAGTTGGGACCACAGAATGAAAACACAGAACACGGATTAGATGTAAGAAAGATATATTAACAACAGGTTACAGAGATAGTGTAAGAGGAGCTTACTATATGTTACTCTCTGTCACTCTCTAGAGTGCTATGTCGCCTACTTAATATAGGCCTGGAAGAGTCTGTTGTGTAGGTAGTTTCCGGTCTCACAATATATATATATATATATATATATATATATATATATAAATCGTCGGTCGCCAAAAATCCTTTAGGAATTAGAACATGTAACCATTGAAGAATGAAAGAAAATACCAAAAAAGATATGTTCAAATCTCATCAAAAACTTTAGAAAACGGCTGCAAGTTATAAAGATGAGAGGCCAGAAAAGAAAAAAAAAGCTTGGTAACCACTTAACGTCTGGTCCGTACATTTATTTTTGTGAACTAAATGAATTAAAACTTTATATACAGTCAACAACGAAATTATTCGTTCACCCATCAATTTTGAATATTTTTATCCATTTCTTAGAATCTATTATCCTTATTATTCCAGGTTTTTTAAATGTTAATAAACAAAAAAAAAAGAATATAAAACTCAATTTTCAGAACAATATGTTAATTTTTTTCTATTCTTCATCTTGTCCTTTCCTATTTTATATAACTTGCCTGTCAAATTTATTATATTTAACCTATTGTTATGAAAATTGAGTTTTATATTCATTTTTTGTGCTTATTAACATATAAAAAACATATTAACATATAAAAAACCTAGCATCATATGGGCATTAAATTCTGAGAAATGGATAAAAATATTCACAATTGATGGGTATATGAAAAATTTCGTCGATGACTCTCTCTCTCTCTCTCTCTCTCTCTCTATATATATATATATATATATATATATATATATATATATATATATATACGCGCGTGTGTGTGTCTATATAGGCAGAACCTTTCTTTGAAACATCTTTCGTTAAATATGGCAGACAAGGATAAATTTATTATTTTTTTTTATTTAATTGGTCCAGCGTTCTTACATTTTTTTTTCGATTGGTGGGAATGAGTGGGTCCAAAAATTCTAACAGAAGCGTTTATTCCGATTCTTCGCGTGTTGGGCATAAATGCTTCTACTAGACTTCGAAAGCCACACTAATAATACATCTCACACAATCAAAACATGTAAAGAAACTAACAGCAACAAAGCAAAATGCCCTTAAAAATGGCAAAAGAAGTGGCCAAAAGCGCTTAGAACTATCGACGATATGAACAGTTTTTGGAATCGCTCACTCTCACAAAACGGAAAAATTTCAAAGCAACGACAAACTCGTGTATACGAGACTCGGAAGCGAAAATCGCGTCGCAGCTCGTGACGTCACACATGACCACGCGAGAGTTTTTGCCTTCGATAGTACCTGCAGGTGTCAAACGGAACCTATGCTGAGGATAAACTCCTAGGACTTCTAAGGTCATTGTGAAGTGTCAAACGGAGGCTATGGATTTTTATTTTATTTTTTGGAGGTATCCATTTATCTCGCGAGAGGAACGTAGCACCCTCATTGCTCCAAATTCACTTCTTTCAACACTCGCAGGTAATATCGAAATCAAAAGAGACAGATCGGTCAAAAATTAATTCCAGTCCTTTTTTTAATTACAACAGATTTAGCAGTAGAAGCATACCAAAATGACATCACAAGTCCTAAGATTTCAAATTTAATCTTCAACATAGGCTCCGAAGCGAAGGCAGCAGAATGCAAGAGGATGCCGCAGAATGCAAAGAGAGGCATAGAGGCAGCAGGATGCAGAGTGATGCATCATAGTACAGCGGAAGACAGCAGAATGCAACGAGAGGCAATAGCATGCAACGGGAGGCAGTAGAATGCAACATGATGCATAGGGGCACCAGAATGCAGCGAGATGCATCATGGTACAGTGGAATGTATCAAAATGCAACGGGAGGTAGTAGAATGCAACAAGATGCATAGAGGCAGAAGGATTCAACGAGAGGCGACAGGAGGTAACGGGAGACAGCAGGATGCAACAGGATGCAGCATGTTGCAGCGGGATACATAGGGGACAGTATGATGCAGCGAGATGTGTCATGGTACAGCGGAAAGTAGCAGATTGCAACGAGATGCATGTGTCAGCGTGATGCAGCGAGATGCATCATGGTACAGCGGAAGGCAGCCGAGTGCAGCGGGAGGCAATATAATGCAACGAGATGCATAAGGGAAGCAGGATGCAGCGAGAAGCATAATGGTACAGCGAATGCAGCAGAATGCAACGGGAGGCAGAAGAATGCCACCGGAAGTATAGGGGCAGTGGGATGCTGCTAGATGCATCATGGTAAAGCAGAAGGCAGCAGAATGCAACGGGAGGCAGTAGAATGCAACGGGTGGCAGCAGGATGCAACGAGATGCATAATGGTACAGCGAAAGCAGCAGGATACAACGGCAGACAGCAGGAGGCAGTAGGATGTAGCGAGGGGCAGCAGGTGAAGCGAGAGGCAGCAGCATGCAACGGATGGCAGCAGGATGCAACGGATGGCAGCAGGATGCAGCGGGAAGCAGCAAAAGGCAACTGCCCTCTGAGATTATGTGAATGTATAGAAGTACGGAGAAAAAAGACAAAAGTTACTAACAACTACAAAAGGATAGGAAGTTAGGGAGACCATTGAACGTCCACATCCTGAATGACCCGGCACATAGAGGTTGACGAATAATGAGGAAGAGACTCTTAAAAGTATATGTACAGTTGAAACAGACATTTAAAAAGTTTATTTACATTTCTTTGCCGGCGCGTGAGAGCGAAATTGCAAACCAGAAGGAAATAGCCGCGGACACACTTAAGCCTGGTCATCCGTTTTTATTTCCCTTCGCACTCATGACACCCTTCCGTCGAGAGTGGTTCAGATTCTTCAGCCACTGATTTATCGTACTACTGACTGCCTTCAGATCCACACCCATCGCGCAGAGCAGAAGTTTTGTTCGTATGAACTTTGTAAACATGCTTTCAGACAAGCCATAAAAAAAAGTTTACTCTCAAGCAGAGGATCATGGAAGCAAAAAAAAACGAAGATCCTTGCTTCGTAGGAAAATCTTAAATACAGGTTGAGTCGCCCACAGGAAAATGACATCATTTAAAATGTGAATATCGGAGTAACTTGCAGGCAAACGAAATCAAATAACCTTCATGTTGAACAATAAAAGATTTATTTATCACAATTCAGACAAGATATTCAAAGGGATTTAGATTTTATGACTGATTTCACAAAGCTTCACAAATATTTAATATGCGCCCCACCTGTGACACGAAACACGACAAAGTCCAGCTCCTGCCAAACACGTTGTAGCATGTCTTGCGTAACATTCTCCTGCGCCAAAGTGGCTTACGAGGAATCTGTGTTTCCATAGATGTTATTCTTAGAGACTTTCTGGGTCTTCGCGCAAATGTTTCTCGAACCTGATTGACGGTATCTTCCGATAATGGTGCTTGTCAAGACCCGTTTGTCCTGCACAGTTCAGCCTTCCTCTTTGAATTTTTTGGTGCCATCTCCAAATCTATTTTCCATTCGGTGCTTTTTTTTTCCTGAATTTTCTCGAAAATGTTCGCTATACACTCTTCTTTGACCGTGTTCGAGCAAATCCAAACACACTAAATGCCTTTTCATTTGTAGTGGACGACATTCTTCATCCTGAAAAAAAATATTGAACTTACTTATTTTTTACATATTTTGTTAAAATTTGAAATCATTTGAACGAGAATTGGCAATGTTATGAGAATACAAAATTATGTTGAATTTTTTTTGTGTGGGGGGGGCACCTTATATATCTATCTGAACCTAGCAGTTGATTTCTGTTGACAGAATTTAGGGAAACCTACATATCGATCCTTTCTTCTTTTATGTGCTGTCTCTTCAGAATGTAGGTGATCGTGGCCCTCCACATCTTCCTATCCCTTTTAACACTTAATAACTTTAATCTTTATGTTATTCCTCCCAAACCCTGTTTCTCTATCCACTTGCTCAAGCCCATCAAGTATGTTAAGCGTTGCTTTTCTCTGTCCTTCTTTACTTCTATCTCTCCTTTGGGTATCAGATTTTCCAAGCCCTCCTTCCTCATTAAGAGCTCCAGAGAATTGTCGAGTGTAGAATTTGTTGCACATTATATGCACCAGTTCTTTGTATTCGGCTCTTCTGAAAAGTGTGTTTGGTTCTGCAATATCCTTCATACTTCACATATGCGAGTAGTTTGGACTGCCATACCTTGACATCAGAGATACAGGGTGACCTCATTTAAAAAATGTGAATATCTGAGTAACTATATGTACCAGGCAAAAGATATTAAATAGGCTTCATATTGGACAATAAAATATTTATTTGTCACAATTCAAACAAGATATTCAAAGGGTTGTAGATTTTATAACTGATTTGACAAAGCTTCACAAATGTTCAGCACTTCCATCATCTGTGACACGACATACTTCAAGTCAGCAGTCCAGATTCTGCCAAACACGTTGTAGCATGTCTTGCGTAACATTCTCCAGAGCTTCATTGATTCCCTGCTTGTGTTTCTTCTAGCCGTGTAGGAAGAGGAGGTACATAGACTTGTCCTTTCACATAGCTCCATAGAAAAAAAATCAAAAGGTGTCAAGTCAGGTTGAAGTGGGGGCCATTTCAACAGCACAGTGTCATTATCGCTGGCACGTCTGATCCATCTTCCCCGCAGATTCTCATCGAGATAAGTCCGCCCACTCAACTTAGGCGCACACCGTCTTCTTATACGACGACGCGAGAAATAGTCGGCGAGACGAGATTGCTAAATTAGCAGTATGGTGGGTGTCAAGCGTTTTGATATATGACGCCCAGTGCAGATTGAAGACATTTCCTTAACCCTGTGTTTGTCGCATGAGATGATCTGTTGTGGCGCAGTTGTAGCTCAAATGTCATGGGAGGCAAACATCGCTTTGTATTCATCGGGGTGTCCTTCCCCCAACCTGACTAACGAAAGTAAGTTTTCAGTATTTATATTTTGTTTATATATATATATATATATATATATATATATATATGAACAATAAAAAAAATTAAAAAATTAAAATCTTTAGACACACTGGGTTGTAGATTAATATTCTTTCGTTTTTTTTATTATTATTCCATTTAGATTCCTCGACTAGTTTCGACCAAAATGGCCATCATCGGGAGGAGAAATATTTCTGCTTGCTGGTAGCACTAAACTACAGAAATGAATGTCTTTTGCTGGAGAAAATGAACTTTTGTCTGTAGTTTTCATTTGTTTTTTTTTTTTTTTCTTTTTAACATGAATCTTTTGTATATATATATATATATATATATATATATATATATATATAAACAAAATATAAATCATTCTGCAGCAATTTTTCATTAATGCATGTTTCATTAAATAATATAGACAAGTTAACCTAACCTGAACAAAATAAAATATGAAATCTCCACAAATATCCTTAAATGCTTATAATTTATAACAGAAGGCATTGGTTTATACCAACGGCTTCCCTTACTTAATACTTCTCGTTTTTCACTCTCGCGTGGTCATGTGTGACGTCACGAGCTGCGACGCGATTTTCGATTCCGCGTCTCGTATATACGATTTTGTCGTTACTTAGAAATTTTCATGCAGCAAGGGCGAACTATCATCGTTGTTTCGTCCGTTGTTTTTCGATTTATTGAAATTGTCATGTTTGATAATGGCTCATGTAAGCCGAAAGCTTAGATTGGATTTGAACATATATCAATATGGTCTTTTCCTTTCGTCTTCCAACGATAATGTGATTAAGCTTATCAGACAATATGAAAGAAACTTACTTAAAATAGACAAAACTTGTCTATATTATTTAATAAAACATGCAATAATATATATATATATATATATAAAGCTTTTCAGCCCAAGCAAGGCGGTAGTACCACTAACACGCAAGGAGTTATAGACAATGGAAGCAAGATTAAAGAGGCATGATAGAGGAAAGGGTGACGAAAAGAACAGGGAATAGATCAAGCATCTGGAGATGTCGATTGACATTGCATTTGAATAGTTGGAGATTATAGCTATCAAGGAAGCAAGTAAGAGGAAGAGAGTTCCACGGATGGGAAGTGCGAGACATGAAGCTATTGGAGTAGAAGAGGCAGCTACATTTAACTGTTTCGACAGTGAAAGGGTAGAACCGAGATGCCAAATTATTAGCACCTTTAAATTCATGCAGTTTGGATATATATATATATATATATATATATATATATATATATATATATATATATATATATTCTTTCAATCTTATAATTGTGAGTTTAGCTAATGTAATATCTTTCTACATTGTGACTATTTGTGATGAATAAAACTTGTGTTGGTGTGTTTCGCCTCCAATTGACAATATATCTTTATGCAACAAATTTACTATGATTTTTATTTCAATGAATAATTATATCTTCAATTCCAAGTTTTGATTTAATGTATATTTAAAGAACGTGGAATGTCTGTTATGTTATACTTTTCAGCAGTATGACAATATTTTACGTAATTGTAACACGATAAGCTTTTTTGTATTGGGATATGTCAACACCCCAGGGGACTATCCTTTTTCGAAAATCCGAGGCTTAAAAACTGGTTGGGCGGTTTTTTCTTTAGCAGCATATCAACACTTCTATTGGTTATTTAATGCCAAAATCTTAATATTTTGTACGATTTTTTTTCAGATAATAATAGTTTTAGTGATACAATTCTTACTAATTACCCTATAGCTAGGAGCGAAGAGGCGGTTTCATGCCTTTCTCAACAATAAT
The DNA here is from genome assembly GCA_903632075.3 of Acanthosepion pharaonis. Taxonomy (NCBI): domain Eukaryota; kingdom Metazoa; phylum Mollusca; class Cephalopoda; order Sepiida; family Sepiidae; genus Acanthosepion; species Acanthosepion pharaonis. The sequence goes on along the minus strand of CAHIKZ030000813.1, from coordinate 848,407 downwards.
TGTTCGCAAGTGAATATATCAATCCAACTGGATTTGGAACTCGACTCTTTGACTAACAATTCCATACCATTATACTTTATACCACCCGCACATCCTAGCTTACATGGTAATGGCCCATTGCCAGCTTATTTGATGCCCGTGGAAGATTGAACGACGCATATTGTGAAAATGGTTTTCGAAATAAAATTACTAACATCGTATTACAATAGGCGCCTATGAAGATTAAACTCCCTTCTGAAAAGGAATGATCAACCAGATGAAATTACTAACAACGAGTTACAATAGGCGTCCATCGTCTTCTTGTTCATCTGCGCTCAGTGAATGTTGAACTCGCTACCCGAAAGAAATGATCAATGAGATGAGATAACTAAGCTCGTGTCACGGTTGTCACCCATCGACTTGAAAAGTTGATGCCCTATAAAAACGGAACTCCCTTCCTAGGGAAAATGGCTAACGAGATATAATTACTAACTTCGTGCGATGATAGAGATTCATCATCTTGAAATACTGATAACATATAAAGAAGGAATGGTTAATTTAAATTATAAGCACCAAAAGCCCACGGTAATGAAAATGTTTCATTATGGTGTGAAATTTCTTGATTATAAATGCGCTGGATTACAGTTTAGGATATATTGACAATGTAATTTCGAACTTTTTCTTATTGTCCAACCACCATTACTGGCGGAAGCTTACTTAGTTAATAGCCTTTTTACTGCTTTTTGTATCTTCTTACACGGCTTGATCACTGCGCTATTTTTAAGTTATTTTAAAATGAGCTTTCTTAAAAAAAAAATGAAGCTTTAAATGAATATTTTTTTTAAAAATTGGTATAAATTCCTTTTTTCTAAGTATTGTTTCTTTGTAGAAGTGAAGCTGTATTAAATAATGAATTCTATTTTTATTAAATTGGTTTAAATTCGTTATAGAGACAATTGAAAGCTTTTCTAAGTAAATATTATGTCATGGGTGAACTTTTTTTCCAAAAAGAAAAAAGAACATCGTTGAAAAAAAGAAAACATTTTTTTTACCTTACAGAAACGTAATTTTTGGGATTTTAAGGAAACTTTCACGGCCCAATTAAAAAAAAAAAACACATTGAAAAAAAAGAAAGGAAAACTTCATTTCAGGCACGCAATTTTGATTTGATTTTTCGTTTTTTTCTTTTCACTTTTATATTTGGAATCACGCATTTATTTTAAACTTCGCGCATTGCACAGTAATCAAGACAAGTGAAGTTTGTACGCTCCGGTCTTCTTCAGGAGATTGGAATTTCAAACTGAACCGTTTATTTCGCCTATCGGGGTAAATTGTTCTAATTTACGTGCCATGCCTCTTCCTGTTATCTCCCTTTAACTCAACGCTCCAAGTTTTTGTTCACCACTGCAGTCAAGTCACTGGATCTAAACAACGCTTTTATTCACTTGGCCATGTGGCCTTGGGAACAGATACTGAGAGGTAATTATTAACATCGTACTACTAAAGGAAATAGTCAGCAAAAGGAGATACCGAATTTTGTGCAACAGGTCGCCCAATGAAGCTTCTGCTGGGCTAATTCGAAGACTCATATGGAATTACAACAAAAATAATTGTATCCTTGACTACTTTAGAGGCAAAGCGCATAATATCAGTTAGAAACCCAAGTTATTAAATTAATTAAATTAAAATCTTAAAGAGATAGTCATTGAAACGAGATTTTTTGCCGACACCAATTTAATCAACCTATTTTATTTTTCAAAATTAGATTGACGTGGGAGACATTTTTTTCTCTCCAGAATATATCATACATATCTATAAATCTACCTTTAGTCCATGCTTAGAATATTACTGCTACGTATACTCCAGTGCCCTTGCTATTCACCATGAGCGCCTTAATAACAGCCAAAGAAGAATCAGCAATATTATCAGTCTTGATCTGGCAGTTCGGTTTCAGCCCTTTTCCTACCGCCGTAAGTTGCCTCTAAGTGTCTTTTCTATAAATACTTTCATGCTAAGTATTCAGATGAGCCCTTCTGGGTACGTTACATAAACTTTTTGAATTTAAGCGCGGAATAGACTAGTGTCGAGATCTCATCAATTAACAGTTGAGCTGGCGAAATGTAACAGTAAATTCTTACAGTATCTGTTCAATACTCGGTTAAGGCAGTAAAGAACTTGGAAAGGGGAATTAACAGGAGATAACTGATAACTGACATCCATTAAACATGGCACGTGGAACTAGATCAGTCTACCCCAGTGAGCGAAATAAAGGCTTCAGTTCGACATTCCAACCACCTGAAGAAAGCTGGGGCGTACAACGGCCGAAATAAATATGGCGACAAAGATGAGGACAATAGTCCGAATAATGTAAATAAGGTAAATTCTTTGCTAATAGTTTGCTTGTGTAACTCCGTGCTTTGCAGCCAACTTTAATCTGCAAAAATTTAAATCCAATGTCAATCGCTATATACTGTCCTCCTGATTAATCTTTTCTCTTTCCGCTCCTTATTAATGATTCTGTTCCTAATTCTTCCACGGCTTGTAACCCCTTGTGTCTTAGCGACTTTGCTGGGGTGAAACTGATTAAAGAAAAAATAAAACTGCAATTGTTTAGCAGCTGGTGTAGCGCAAAATCAGTATACGAAACGTTCTGTGAGATGTGCTTGCCAACAGATGCTCTATGTTAGTCGCCGTTCGTCATGCTGTCATCTTCAGTGTCTGTGAACACATTCGTCTGTATCTAAATGGTCTTATGTAAACTTGTTCCTTCTCTGTTTTCTTTAGCTCGATGTCTGTCACCTTGGGTCGACGAACGTTATTCCCTGTTCGAATTTCTGCTCTCCCCCCCCCACACCTTTTAGCCCATTTGCTGCTGGATTTGTTTGTCTGTCTGACCAACCACCTCTTTTTCCTCCCCCTCTGTTTGGCATTTGATACGCTTCTTTTTGTCTGTCTCTTACCCACTTTACTGTTCGCATCTGCCTTCCTTGCGTGCTCTCGGCTTCACCAGCGTCTATGACCCCGACCTAAACTATGATAGGAATGTGATGTCTCAGCAGAAAAGGCAATGAAGCTGCCATCCCTTAAGTAGCATTGAACTAGCAAAAACAGATATCCGACTTTTCAAAAATGAACAATTTATCTTCCCAAGGCAGCAGGCACCAAAGAAGCCTAATCAATCTACCTAAGTTTTTTTCATGCAACTGTCTCTTCAGGTCGCTTCTTCTCCAGGACACTCTATGAATTCATATCCCTGCCAGCTCTTAGCAAAATTCACATTTTTACGATCCTTTCCATTCCCCGTTCCACTATCAATTTACACAAGCTGACCATCCCGGGGGCCCCTGGTTTACAGGTAAGTTCAACGCCATGAATTCACCACGAGTAGATTTCTTCGCAGGAGGATTTCACTGCAAGGAAGGTTCATCTCGAGGAAAGTCCACAGTGACAAAGGTTTATTACGCACAAAATGCACAGTATAAATTTACCACATTTTATAATTAATTATTTTAAAATTAATATATATATATATATATATATATATATATATATATATTAAAATAATTAATTATAAAATGTGATATAGATAGATAGATAGATAGATAGATAGATAGATAGATAGATAGATAGATAGATAGTGGTAAATATACACATACATATGCAAAATATATAAATATATATACATGCATGCATACACATACATATATGTTTTGTATAAAAAAATTCCAAGAGGATAGAATCCAGGTAGAACTCAATGTCCAGGACAGATTAAGGATATAATAAAAAGGCTTAAACACTAATATTCCATGGTTATAATTTATTACATTGGAATCGTAAATACGATCCAATTCATCAGACCTACAAATTCAAAAAGAAAACAGAAAAAACAACTCCGGAAATAAAAAATAAAATTTAGAGAGAGTGTATACATGAGAGTGTGGGACGAATGCTAGAGCTATAGAAAGGGTAACAGACGAAGGAAGGTGGGGGGGATTAAAATTTAACAGAGAGAAGTTTTAGAGAGGAGAGTCAAAGACGGTTTAAGTGAGAGAAATATGAATGTTGTCGGATGTCTAATACATTAAAGATGTAACCGGAAAAGATACATTTTGTGGTGACATACATACACAATAGACGATCTAATCTTAAAGATCAGAAGAAGAAGGATATATATATATATATATATATATATATATATATATATATATATATATATATATATATATATTCTGTTTATACGTTATTTTTATCGAGACAACTTATTTGAGTGAATGCTCTGTTTTAATTAAACAGTATTAATTACATTTAGCGGCCCGAATGTTCATTCAGGTCTATTTTTTACCCTATTTTTAAAATGTTTTAGATACGTTAATCAATAAAATTAGACCCCACTAAAAAATTGATTAATTTTTAACCTTTTTACGGTGAATCTTCCCCCGGGGTGAACTTTTCTCACGATCATTTGATGACAGTAACTTATTTCGCGATAAATTGACAACGAAAAACTTTCCGGACAGGTGCCCCCTGTCATTTTTGCTTTTGATATGCCCTGGGAGTGTCAAATTCTCCAATCTCACCTTCTTCATTATGTGTCCAAGAAATTTCAACAGTAACTTTCTGAGTCTGACTATTTTTTTTGTTTCCATTTTACTTAAAACGTCTTCATTGCTTTCCTGCTCAGTCCATGGTATTCTCAGTATCCTTCTGTAAAACTTCATTTCTATCCACGAGCCAAGTAAATGGTTACAGACTCCAATATAAACGACGAATATTCACCTATCCTGAACCAAGTAAATGCTTATAGACTCAAGTATAAACAACTAATATTAATCTATCTTTGAAGCAATTAAATGCTTGCAGACGTAAATATAAATTTCCAATGTTTACATACCAAACAAAAACAAACAAGGAAATGCTTCTCATCTCAAATACAACTGAGCAATATTTTCAAACTGGTGGACAAACATTGTTGTGCAAGAAAAAAAGAGACTTTTTTCCTTTGTGCGCAGAAAAGGTAATTTTTAATTCATTGTGACAATCAAAATTTGATTAATGACTCACTGATTTGTGTAATCAGTGTAACATCACATTTTTTGTGCGTTTCATCTTTCTCTAAATCCTTTTTTCTAAATTTTTTCCTAAGCGTTCTTTCTCCCTCTTGAGCTCAGCCTTTTCCTTTTGTAAGTATCGCCTAAATAACTACCCCGGTCACTTGCTTGCGTGCACATATGTACCTGCTTCCTCATGATCTTAAACCATCAATTCTCTAACTTTAAATGCACCTTATCCCCAGATTAAACGAAAAAAGCAAAAACAGAATCGAATATGCTTTTTATATTCAGTCTTGATCCCCCACCCAAAAAAATAACTCCAATTAAAATTTAAAAATAATTATTTTTCCACGATCTTTTCTTGAGGTACGAGGTACGTGTAGTGTAACGTGTACATATATATATATATATATATATATATATAAGCATTTCCCCCTTTATAGAAAGTAAGAGCAAGATTAAAGAAGGATGTTTGAGGAAAGGATAAAGAGAAGGACAGGGATTAGGATCAAGGCATCAGAAGATGTCGATTGACATTACATTTAAATATTTGAGGATTATAGCTATCAGGGAAGCAAGTAGGAGGAAGGGAGTTCCCATCTCTGTCCCATAATGATTGTTCCATTTATGTAGACATTTTATAGACTAAATGGAACAATCATTATGGAACAGAGGTAGAATAATATAAAAGAATGGCTACTTTAATAATCAGATTAAATTGAAAGAAGAGAGGAAACATTTGACCCTCACTGTCCCATAATGATTGTTTCATTTATGTACACATTTTATAGACTAAATGGAACAATCATTATGGGACAGAGGTAGAATAATATAGAAGAATGGCTACTTTAATAATCAGATTAAATTGAAAGAAGAGAGGAAACATTTGACCCTCACTGTCCCATAATAACTGTTCCATTTATGTACACATTTTATAGATTAAATGGAACAATCATTATGGGACAGAGGTAGAATAATATAGAAGAATGGCTACTTTAATAATCAGATTAAATTGAAAGAAGAGAGGAAACATTTGATTTCACTGTCCCATAATAACTGTTCCATTTATGTAGACATTTTATAGACTAAATGGAACAATCCTTATGGGACATAGGTAGAATAATATAGAAGAATGGCTACTTTAATAATCAGATTAAATTGAAAGAAGAGAGGAAACATTTGACCCTCACTGTCCCATAATAACTGTTCCATTTATGTACACATTTTATAGACTAAATGGAACAATCATTATGGGACAGAGGTAGAATAATATAGAAGAATGGCTACTTTAATAATCAGATTAAATTGAAAGAAGAGAGGAAACATTTGACCCTCACTGTCCCATAATGATTGTTCCATTTATGTACACATTTATAGACTAAATGGAACAATCCCAGAGGTAGAATAATATAGAAGAATGGCTACTTTAATAATCAGATTAAATTGAAAGAAGAGAGGAAACATTTGACCCTCACTGTCCCATAATAACTGTTCCATTTATGTACACATTTTATAGACTAAATGGAACAATCATTATGGGACAGAGGTAAATAATATAGAAGAATGGCTACTTTAATAATCAGAAATTAAATTGAAAGAAGAGAGGAAAAGGTAGAATTTGAATGGCTACTTTAATAATCACTGTCCCTCACTGTCCCATAATAACTGTTCCATTTATGTACACATTTTATAGACTAAATGGAACAATCATTATGGGACAGAGGTAGAAATAATATAGAAGAATGGCTACTTTAATAATCAGATTAAATTGAAAGAAGAGAGGAAACATTTGACCCTCACTGTCCCATAATAACTGTTCCATTTATGTACACATTTTATAGACTAAATGGAACAATCATTATGGGACAGAGGTTGAATAATATAGAAGAATGGCTACTTTAATAATCAGATTAAATTGAAAGAAGAGAGGAAACATTTGACCCTCACTGTCCCATAATAACTGTTCCATTTATGTAGACATTTTATAGACTAAATGGAACAATCATTATGGGACAGAGGTAGAATAATATAGAAGAATGGATACTTTAATAATCAGATTAAATTGAAAGAAGAGAGGAAACATTTGACCCTCACTGTCCCATAATAACTGTTCCATTTATGTACACATTTTATAGACTAAATGGAACAATCATTATGGGACAGAGGTAGAATAATATAGAAGAATGGCTACTTTAATAATCAGATTAAATTGAAAGAAGAGAGGAAACATTTGATTCACTGTCCCATAATAACTGTTCCATTTATGTAGACATTTTATAGACTAAATGGAACAATCATTATGGGACAGAGGTAGAATAATATAGAAGAATGGCTACTTTAATAATCAGATTAAATTGAAAGAAGAGAGGAAACATTTGACCCTCACTGTCCCATAATAACTGTTCCATTTATGTACACATATCATAGACTAAATGGAACAATCATTATGGGACAGAGGTAGAATAATATAGAAGAATGGCTACTTTAATAATCAGATTAAATTGAAAGAAGAGAGGAAACCTTTGACCCTCACTGTCCCATAATAACTGTTCCATTTATGTACACATTTTATAGACTAAATGGAACAATCATTATGGGACAGAGGTAGAATAATATAGAAGAATGGCTACTTTAATAATCAGATTAAATTGAAAGAAGAGAGGAAACATTTGACCCTCACTGTCCCATAATGATTGTTCCATTTATGTACACATTTCATACACTAAATGGAACAATCATTATGGGACACAGGTAGAATAATATAGAAGAATGGCTACTTTAATAATCAGATTAAATTGAAAGAAGAGAGGAAACATTTGACCCTCACTGTCCCATAATGATTGTTCCATTTATGTAGACATTTTATAGACTAAATGGAACAATCATTATGGGTCAGAGGTAGAATAATATAGAAGAATGGCTACTTTAATAATCAGATTAAATTGAAAGAAGAGAGGAAACATTTGACCCTCAGTGTCCCATAATGAATGTTCCATTTATGTACACATTTCATAGACTAAATGGAGCAATCATTATGGAACAGAGGTAGAATAATATAGAAGAATGGCTACTTTAATAATCAGATTAAATTGAAAGAGCAGAGGAAACATTTTTTAGGCGTTTCACCTCAAGCAATGCAGGAGTGCCACTAGCACGCAAGGGGGTTACAGAGAGTGAGAGCAACAGTAAAAAGGGATGTTTGAAAAAAGAATATAGAGAAAGATGTGGATCAGGATCAAGGCATCAGAAATGTCGATTGACATTACACTTGAATATTTGAATATTGTAGCTATCAGGGACGCAAGTAAGAGGAAGGGAGTTTCACTGTCGGGAAGTTCGAGAGAAGAAGCTTTTGGAGGAGAAGAGGCGGTTATATTTGAGTAGGACTGAGATGCCAACCTGGTAGGATGCTTCAAGTCATGCAGTTGGCCTACCAGTGAAAGTAGCTTATCAATGCAGTTGCCATGAAAATATTTGTAGAAAAGACAGAGGGAAGCCACATCATGTCTGTGAGAAAGTGACTGTAGACGAGATGCCAGATCAGGACCTATCAAAGTGAAATCGACGAGTGAATTCAAATTCCAGCATTTCCTCCTGCATTTACTTTCGCACAAATGCCCATGGAAATAGCATAAATCCGCATTTTTGTCCCCCAGCCATAGGTTAAATAGCAGCATAGACTAAGCTCTCTAGAAAAGAAAAAAATATGGATTCCAAATCGTAGAGAAGAAGACAATTGGAAATGACTCCAATGTCTTTCCAAAGAAGGCATGGTAATTAGCAGGTAATAAATCGCGAACAAGCTATCAAAAGCCGTTAGAATTTTCTAGTAACCTTTCCAAGATTTATCTAACATTGTTAAGAGACAGTTCTGGTAATTCTGGTATCAACCTAAAAACTGAAATACACAGCTAGCTCAATTACAATAGTCATTGTAATATTAGCCTTTTCCCTATGAGGAAACATTCGCCAATCATTGGCCGAGCAGCTGGTATTATTGTCGGTGAAAAATTATAAAATATTTCTCTTAAAGCAATTTTCCATCAAAACAGATTCAGTAGATGTTATCGCTCTTTCCAGTATCAACTGAAGCTTTCCTTCCTCACTTTTTGTTTGATGTAGTGTGGAATGTCAACATCTTGGTTATGCCATTATTTTTCCTTCGAATTAAATGTGCTAAAACTTTATTGTTGCTGCTGTTGAAGGTCCTCAAGTGATGTGGTACAGTTCTTGGGGATTATGTAGCGCCAGTCCACAATGTTTGAAGAAGTATGGCCAAATTGCAGCTCCAGCTGGGTTCGTTGCATTCCCTTACGCACAAGTACCCTTGGGAAAGGTATGACCTCTTCCCTCCAGCTATAGGTTAATTAGTAAGACTTGTATCGCTCAAACATTATTATTTAAATAAAAAAAACAAGTAAAAATAAATCTTGCGTACTTGATATTTAGATTTCTGCATTAAATAACCCATAGAAATGTTGATATACCGCTAAACAAAAACAACCAACTATTTCTCTGGCTGACAACCACAGTCTTCTTACGCGTTAGTCAGTATTTCTCTCTTTCCTTTATTAGCTTGTCTATGAGGTCCTAGAAAGCACAAGCATATTCGACGTCTGTTATAAAGTTCGGATAACGCTAGTTGTTATGGTTAATAATAGTGTAAGGAAACACTGGAAGGGGAAGTTTGAGAGAAAAACATGTTTAATCACAAGAGAAACATGGAGTAATAATACAGTAATAGAGAATACCGTTATTCATTGCGGCAATGCATATCACTCGACGCTACGCCTTGCGACCCAATTTTCAAAGTCTGTTTCTATGCCACCTTTTATATCTCCTTCCTTGTCAATGTTCTTCATTCAGTGTAAGTATTCGAAAGAACGTAGTTATGGTTAATAATACTGTAAGGAAACAGTAGAACAGAAAGGTTAAATGAAGAACTGGTTTAATCACCTGAAAAACATCAATTAATAATACAGTAATAGACAATTCCGTAGTTCAGTGCGGCAATGCGTAAGGCCCAACGTACGACCGTTCCTATGAGCAGACGTTCTATCCATAGCGGATGGACGAGTGTATGTTTAACAATTAGTATTGAGAAGACCAGTCTTCTTTCTGCACAATAGATATGATGCATACTTTTTTTGCCATTTATTTTTTCTTCTTCAACCAGATTTCGATGATATCAACCCACATTTAGAATGGATTCAACTTCCTACACGCATTCGTGGAAAACAGAAGGCTGGGCTCAAATTTGGTAATGGTTAAAGTTAGTGGGTGTTTATAAAAACAGAAATAAAAACCGCATCTCTTTCCTATGAAGTGTTCGTACAAAATGCATTCTTTGTCGCAAAGGGTATTTCGTTCCGGCTGTGACTTTTCCGATCTCGACTTTCTCACAACTCAGACGAGAAGGCCGCGCCGCGGTGTGCAGAAAATATTAACCGCCCCCTTCTTATTTCATGCAGCAGTTAACAAAAATATGTCTTTATTCTGTTTTGATTAGGAAAAATATTTATTTTAATAGTAATTATGTCGGTTATTCAAAAAAATCGGCGATAGCTAAGTCTAATATTTGTCTATATTTCTGAGATGAGGTATTGTAACTATTTACATTATTTATATTCTTATGACTGTTGTCCTCATCATTATTGTCATATTCAGGACGTTTCGATTGTTATACGCTCCAGTCTTCTTCAGGTAATATACGCTGAAATTTCGTATAGAACCATTTATTTCGCCCACCGGGGCAGATTTTTCTAGTTCCACGTGCCATGCCTTTTCTGGATATCTCAGTTTCTGTTCTTTTCCTCTAGTAACTCAACTCTCCAAGATTTTTTGAACCTCTGCTGTGGCACGTGGCTTAGTGGATAAAAGTATCGGTTAAAGTAATGTCGTGACTCAACCTAAAGAGTTGTGAGTTCAATACCTGGCCACAGTAAATTTTATTAGAAACTTCTCTTTTTCTTCTTATGAGTAAAATTTATAAATTCGATCATAGTGACAGATGTATCAACACAAAACAATTCTCTTTATTAGAAAAACACTTTCAAAGATAAAATTTACTTTTCTGAAATGTTAATTAAGAAAAATTAAATGATTAAAGTTTAATTAATCTGAAGTGAAATAAATATTACTTACTTTCAGTTTAAAATATCGTAGAAAAGCGTCCTTTTAACATGGAGTGAGTATTTTCCTGACTACCTGTAAATTTAACAAAGAGTAACATAATTTCCAAATTCCAAATTTAATTGAGGAAGGTAAATGCCTATTTATATAATTTTTTAACTACCAAATAATCTTGAAAATTAAAGAAAATATTTTAAATTATCTAATATTTAATTGATAATTAGGAAGCTATCAGATATTTAATCAATAACTAATAAACTATCTAATATTTATGTTATCTATTATTTAAGATCCGACCTGATGGTGTGTCGCCTTGACGTGATAGGACAGCATCCGTGCTTCAACGACCCTTAGAGCTATGTGGGTAGAAACTTCGGCCCTTATCTGGTCCAATCAAGCTCAACAGGTCTGTAGGATAGAACCCAGACGAAAGTCACACCCTGGTCCTCCAGATTAGGGTGTTGTGTAATAGGCTAATAACCTACTTATTTAAAAGACTAGCTTGTTACAGAAACCTCAACGATATCGTCAAACAACGACATGGCCGAGGAAGAGTCCTCCAAAGTGGAGCGTTTGACGTGTGTTGGTGAAAATCCGCCGGGAAGGCAGCCGGCACGATATGTGCCGAGCTGAAGAGGATCGCCCGGAACCGCTACCGTTTGAGCAGTGTTTTTGCCACCCTATGTTCCCCAACGGATTAAGAAGCATAATAAATGAATGAATATTTCAGCTATCTAATATTTTAAGCTATCTAATAGTTTATAGAGTTTTAGCAGGTTTGACATCACTACCTAGGCACTTACTGAGAAAATATTAGAAAATTACTAATAAACTTTGAATTTCTTACAAGTATCTGTTTTATTGTGGTAGAGTAGTTTTCACAGCGGAGGCTTGTATTTCACTAAGTCGGTCCTAAAAAGGTTCGACGTACAATAACGTTAGGAACTTGTTATAATAGTTAATGACGCAGTAATCTAGTTGTGGTGGCTGATACTTTAATGTCCGACATCGACTGACTCACCAACTCCACTTTGCCCACTGGCGACTGCTACTACTACTACTACTTATGTGTGGGAGAGTCTATTACAATAGAATAGGTATGTTCTAGTATAACATTTATAATGAGGTTTATCATGTAAAATGCCGATGAGCCACTAGAGGTAGAGGCTTACAAAGTAAAAGGCAGTTTATACAAATAGGAGAGGAAGATAACGGTTAACCCTCGACTTGAACGTGTTAAGATTTTAGTGGTCGAGGAACCATCTTCTAGAAAGTCAATTCTGCAGAGCAGTAGTTCGGTGGGGGGGATAAGCTGTTTGAGTGGAACTTACTTCCCGCCAATAGATTACGGAGGGAATGAGGATGGTTCGCTACAATGTGCGTAGCATGACTGACCCTAGTCCTGAAGGTTAGAACTGGTGGATCTAAAGAATTACAGTTCGTTCGAGCACTTTCCATTGAAGTAACGATAGAGCAGCGAGAGGCTCGCCAAATGTCGTTTGAGGTGTTCGAGAGTGGAAAATAATTTGCCGCCCGCAAGCATTCCGAGACGCTTTCGAACTCTAACGAGACTGGAAAGAGAAGACTGGCAGCTCCTGCCCAAATATGACAACAGTACGTCGTTTTAGGCTCTTATAAAGATAGAGGGTAACACGAGGAGTCGGGTGCTTACTGAAGCGGTACAGGGAACCGACCATTTTTCCAGCCTCTTTAGCGATGGTTCGTATTTACCAGTTCCATTTGAGGTCAGGGGTGAGTTTTAGGCCCACTTTTCCATTTATGATTAATAAATTTGACAACAATATCACTTGACCGCTACAAATTAATGCAGAATTATAAAATATTTAAGAGTGCATAGATTATTGTAATTCAAATTTGAAAAAAATAATGAAAATGATTCTTGTAAAATTCGTTACTAATCGAAATTATTTAAGACGATAACGCCCGTAATATAGTTTATTCGTAGAAGCAATTAAAAGTTATTCTAAACAAAATATTTTAGTTTTATTATTTTATTATTTAGGGCAGATATTTTTTATATCTGGGTGTCATGTTTGATGAAACATTTTTGATGAGTTAAATTCTTTTGTCCTTAAAACAAATATAAACTTTGTCGATACAAAAAAAATATCGAAATTTCATAAAACTTTGTTGCAGAATTTATGCTAAGTAAGATTAGTCAGAAGGTGAAATTGTATGAAAGCCATAAAATGTGCGTGTACATTATGCATTTATCCATAAGAAATAAATTAAACGAACATTTGAAGACAATTCAATTTGAAGAAATCAGGGAAAAACAACGTAGTTATAGATTTTAACAATAACATGAATATATATATATATATATATATATATATATATATATATATATATATGGCATACCCAAAGTGATGATAGGTTGGTTGTTAAATGTGGCAAGTGTGATAAGATTGCAAAGAGTGTCCATGCAGAGATTTGTTGAATGAATGTTGATGGTTTAAGTTCGTTTGTGAAATTAAAACAGTTTGATTTCTGCAAGGTAAAATATCAATTGTGTGAGTTCAAATAATAGTGTTTATGTGTGTGACAATTGTAAGTGTTGATTCAAGTTATGCAGAGTTGTCTGCCTTTGACTGATATGCTTAAAGTTGATTAAATGTAAAATTACTATTTCATAGTGATAATGTCACTTTTTTTAGTAAATTGTAAGTTAAGTTTCTTCACGCGGCAATAGTAGTTCGAGTTGTGTTGAGTTGATGAGAGGCCGGTAGTGTTATTGAGTCAGTGTTGGCACGCGTGGCGTCTACTGGCGTCTCTCGAAACTCAGTGTCTGACTGACTTGAATTAAGTCGAGCTACTCTTTTTTTATAGTTTTTTTTTTTTTTGGTTTTCAAATAGGCTCCAGACAGCTACGCGGGAAAAAAAGGATTTGTCTAAACTTGCTACATTTTTGTGTCCTTTTAACCAATGGGAAGTTGAGTTTGGAAAAGTGAAGTGATGATTGGTTAAAGATTAAATTGGGGAAGAGTGCATCTTCCCGTAGGGGGTGACAGGCAACTATGGAGGTTTCCATAACTTTAATGAAAGCGTGGGAGTAACAGTAATTATTTTTACAAAGAAAAAAAAAACAATATTTAAAAAATAATGTCATTCATTTCCGAGTAAGTCGTGAAAGTTCAATTAAAATCTGATAATTATCTGATTTTACAAGTATTTTTAAATCAATTTTTTTGTTTATTTTTACTGCGAGAAAACGCTCAAATCTCATAACAATAGAAAACGAGTTTTAACAAATATTTTCAAGAGTCTAAAAAAGTTTTTTAAAAAGTCTTGCATCAAATCATTGTTTCATCTTTCCACTTAATAATAACAGAAAGATTTTGACGATAATGCAAACATGTCAGAGTGTTTGGGTGTCAATCTGAGGACATTGCAAAAGATTTGGAAAGAGTTGGATGATATATCCAGTCAAAGTCAGGGTTTTCAGAGCGATTACTAGTGATGGCGATGTTATGCCTGCATTTAACTTCCCACGGGGACTCAGACACAACATTGGAAGGTCTTATGTCTGGCATCAGGACTCTGCACTATGCCACACAACGAGGAGAACCCAGTCATGGCTGTCAGACAATTTCTGCAATCACATCCCCCTTACATCTGGTCACATAACTCCCCAGACTGCAACCCCACCTTGATTATTACAAGTGTGGGTCACAGTTGAACGAACCACCAACAAAACTCCTTGTAACACAAAAGATGAACTGAAGGCAAGGATTATGGCAGCATTCACTAACTTAATCAAAGAGACCACACAGAAGATTTTAAGGAGATTCCGAGGTCGTCTGATAACAGCAAAGAGCGATTTTATTGAATAGATTTACTCTTTAGTATTTGAAGATATTTTTGTGTAATTTTGGTAAATATATCCGCTAAAAGGAGATGTCAAGTTTTATTTTCATTTATGCATCATTTAGATGAAAATTTATCCATCGCACCCTCTGCCTGGCTACGTATTCATTAGATTATAAAGTAACATGATTGAAAGTTACATTCATGACAAATTTGAATCAGAGTACTTCTCTGAATTAATGGAATAAAGGCTACATGTTTCAATGCTTGTGTCAAAGTAATATGAGACTAAAGGCCAACATTTGAAATGAATGGAGCGCCAGACAATGATGTATCTTCTCACAGAATTGATGCAACTTTTACAGCGCGGCAGTCCTGACTGAATTAGAAATTCAACCAGGATTTATGATCGATGGACACAATCTTAACAACAGAAGATACACAGATCACATATCTGTTGATGGCAGAGACAGAAGGTAAACCGTAGAACGTCCTAAACAAGTTAGCAAAGAAAAGCGTGAAAAAGGGACTAACTATCAATTGTAAAAAGCCAGTAGGCATGGTTGTCAGCAAGAGAAAAAAACATGCTAGTTACGGATAGAAAATGTCAAAATTAATCATGTACAAATATTTAAACATTTAAGAAGTGTTTTAACGAAGGGTGGCAAATTCGACACTGGAATCTGGAGACACATTAGAACAGCAAAAGATGTTTCCTTCCGAAAAAAAATTATAAAAAAAAAACATGAATATTTCGTTAGAAACAGAGTAAAGAGTGTTTCACTGTTAGCAGTCGGTGAATGATGTACAATTTCCGCAAAGGTAAAGAGGAGACTGAAGGCAACAGGGATGTTGTTCTACAGAGGGATGCTGAGGATACTATGGACGGAAGGAGGAAATATTTTTTTTAAAATCAAAAAGGGCAATTTTTATATAAAATCAAAGGAGATAGCTGAACTTTCTGGGACACACAGTGAGAAAAGGTCTCGAAAACGTGACACTCACGAGATATACTGAAGGCAAAGAGGAACAGATAAAAGCGGTGGGTAATCAACCTAACGAGCTTGTGTAAATGGATGGCGTAACAGAGACGAACAGGGATAGTAAAAGTTCACAAATTTACAATCCCAGATTACACGCCTCTCTCCACAAGGCTTGACTCTCTAAGTTAACACACCCAAAAGCCTGCGAAGTGAAATAAGGTTTTATTATACTCAAACAGAATATTTTTTTTTAAGCATTTCACCCCAAGCAAGGCGAAAAGCCACTAGCACGCAACAGGTTACAGAGAGTTGAAGCGAGAGCAAAGAGGAGTGATAGAGGAAAGGGTGAAGAGAAGGATAGGGGATAGATCAAGGCACCTGGAGACGTCGATTGACATTACATTTGAAGAGTGTGAGTTCAATACCCGGTTAAGGCAGTGGAGAACTTTCAGAGGGAAATTAGCAAGAGATAACTGATAACTGACATCCATCAAACACGGCACATGGAACTATAACAGTCTACTTCAGTGAGTGAAATAAAGGGTTCCGTTCGAAATTCCAACCACCTGAGAAAGGCCGGAGCGTACAACGGCCGAAACGTTGTGATAAATATGGCGACAAAGATGAGGACAATAGTCCGAATAATGTAAATAATGTACATTTGAATAGTTGGAGAATATAGCTATCAGGGAAACAAGAAATAGGGAGGGAGTTCCACAGGCGAGAAGTATGAGACATGAAGCTATTGGAGTAGAAGAGACGGCTACATTTAACAGTTTCGACAGGGAAAAGGTGAGAGCGAGATGCCAGCCTAGTTGAACGCTTAAATTCATGAAGTCTGGGAACCAGCGAAAGCAGCTCATAGGAGCAGTTACCGTGATAGGGAATGAATTTAAAATAGCAGTCCTAATTATATATAAAGCCAGTGATCTGTACATGCATTTACCCTTTTCGTAAGAGGTATGATGGATAGGAGGGCCATGATCGTCCACGTCCTGAAGAGCTATGGCATATAGAAGAAGAATATACAGGAAGGAAATTGACTTTGCTATGCCACAAAGAATGGTTACTTGTAAATAAATAAGACTTAAGATAAAGTTTCGTGAAATGATGCAATGGAGGAATAGATGCGAAAAATAAAAAAATACAAAGTTTATACGTGATTCCATTACGTTGTCCAATGATGACGATGACGTTTGCTCCGCTGAGATGGGGTTAGAATCCTGCTTATCAGGAGATTAAGGTGATGAGGTTACGGAGGCCGTCATCCTCAGAAACTTAACTCCGGGGGTCTAAGTTCCAGTACGAAGGTAGATCCGAAACGACCAGTGGTCCAAAATAGCTGCAACATCAAGCCAGAACTCCACGTAAAATTTGGAGATTGCCTAATACCAAGATGCTAAGGTGGGTTTAAGATAGAAGAGTTCTTCACCTAGAAAAGATGTCAAGCAAGATTGTGGGGCACTCTAGATCTACCCGGCTCAGCTTCGCAGGCAGGTTCTCCTCGTGGAAGGGACGAAGACGGTCTAGCTACTAAATCGGGGTTGAAATGTTCCTGACAACATGATCTTTTGTCTACGTGGACTAATGAAAGAGGAGAGACTGTGTATTGTTCGTCTCTCTATGAGAGATGCTAAACCTGTGCACCTCCTTGATTTCAACACAATCAGTATCAAAACAGAATGATTAGTGCTTAATTTCCCACCTATCATAATAATCTCATATACATACATACATGCATATATATATATATATATATATATATATATATATAGGATTATTATGAGTAAAAATTGTCACTTATCTGATTGATGTTATCTTCAGCATCTCAACTCCAGAGTTTCATAAGCAAAACTCTCTGTTCACTCTCGAGTGGGTATCTACAATTTACTGCTTATATATATATATATATATATATATATATATATATATATATATATATATATATATATATATATATATTCATGAATTATTCATACAAAAAACAAATACAAAGGTTAATGATTTAATTGGCGAGAAATCCATCGTCGCGAACAATTCAAATAATATACAAAAAACCTGAACCTGTTTATGAATGAAAAGATCCTTGTTTCTATAAATTTCTGTTGCATGAGTTCTTATTATTTTTACAAGCTTTCGTCTATTCCTACAGACATCCTCAGGTATGGAATAGATTTTGTTCTTGTTTTTACTCTCAGTAATAAGAGGACAACGAAAATATATGTATGGTTGTAATCCGAAAAATGCTATTAGAAATGAGTTATTGTTTTTGGAGCGTGCTGTCGCAACGCTGAGTTTGAATTTAAATTTTACAATTGTGCGTTCTTATACAAATATGGTGATAAGTGAATTCTTTTTTACTGGTAAATTTTCTGTCAAAGTGGCATGAACTTTATTGTTCAGTAATTACAGTAATGTCGCACTTATTATCCAAAAGTTGCATTTGGATCAGTTATTTTAATTTCAATATATATATATATATATATATATAAAATGAATATACATAATATCTAGCGTTGATAAAATGACTCTGAGTTTCAAGTAGTTCTTGTAAACTTCAGGTGTAAATGTTTGCACTTGAAGATTGCAAGAACTGCTTGAATCTCAGAGTCAGGCTATCGATGTTGGATATTGTGTATATTCATTAATATGTACTTATAGCTCTGTTATATAACATTGAGCACTATATTTATAACACCTGAGGAAGAAATATATTTATAAGTACGTAAAAGTATATGTACGTGTATGGAGATATTTTTATTCTACCCGTGTATATATATATATATATATATATATATATATATATATATATATATATATATATATATATATATATATGATTAGCTGATTGATGTTACCTTCTGCTTCCCAACTCCAGGCGAACCTGTCCTATTCACACTTCCAATATACTGCTTGTATTTTCGATTTTTTTCCTTTACATACATTTAACATTGGTGTAAGTTTTCTGTATTTTTTTGTGTTCGTGTGTGCTTTTGTGCGCGTGTACCCATGCACCCATCTCTGCGGATTTGTGTTCGTCCGCGTGTGCTCGCTTGCACGGATATGTGTACATGTAGGGTTTCGTGATCATTTGTCATATTTGAGTTTTTGATCTTAATTTTTTTTTTTTTTTTTTACTCGTTCTTTAGCTTTTACCTTTTTATATTTTTCTTTCCACAGTTGGCGTTTTTGTGGCGAATTAATCTAATGTCTAGACATGCCACCGATTTTAACTTTAGCGTTTTTTCGCTAGCGAAATTGTATTTTGTTTTTTACATAAATAATTAATATTAATGCTTAAATGATAAATATTTTATATATATATATATATATATATATATATATATATATATATATATATATATTATATATGTGTGTGTATATGAAAATTACACAGAATTAACCTGTACAAAACACAATTTGCCTTGAAAAACTCCACATTAGACGAAACGCGTCGGCTAAAACGTCTTTTTCCTTAATACATACATATATATTTATATATATATATATATATATATATATATATATATGATACTAATTATATTAATGCTTAAATACTGATATATACACATATATATATATACATACATATATATATACACATACATATATGTAAGTATACGTGCATGTATGCATATGCACACACACACACACACACACATATATATATATATATATGTATATCCATCCAGCTCTTATCACAAATAACAACTTAAAAAAGACTGTTTAACCAACACAAAGACTGACCCCCCCCAAAAAAAATAAAAAATAAAAAACAAATAAAAACTACAGACAAAAGTTCATTTTCTCCATTCTGTAGTTCACTGCTACCAGCAAGCAGAAAATTATTTTTCTCCTGATGATGGCCATGTTGATCGAAACTAGTCGAGGAATCTAAATGAAATAATAATAAAAACGAAGGAATATTATTATACAACCCAGTGTGTCTTAAGATTTTAATTTTTCAATATTTTTATTGTTCAATATATATATATATATATATATATATATATATATATATATATATATATATGCACACTAGACTAGTATCTCCACTAGACTAGTATTTCGTTTTTAGGTTTTATTGTTTGAATTTATGTGCATATGCCTTGTGTTTATACCTTTAGTATATCCCTAAAGTCTGGACGCATAGACAAAAATGCATTTTCAAGAATTGAAAACATTTTATTGAATTAGAATATTAACAAATAATATCTTCAATATGATGTCCATCATTTGTGATGCAAAGGTTGATGCAAGATTCACGTGAACTCAATGCAATAAATTCACTTTGCCGTCAATTTTAGCACATTCACTCTTTATACGTTCAATAAAGTGTGTTGCATCTGTTTCAAGTCTTCTCCTTTAGCATACATCAGAAAAAGAAGTCAATTCTTTCTTCTTTCGACAAAACCATGTGTTATCTTTGGAGGTAAAAAAAATATGTAGTTAATGAGTTTTCTTATGTGTCCAGACTTTAGGATCACTTTACATATATACGTATGTGCGTTTGCGTGCGTGCATGTGAGTGTGTCTGTGTGCATAATAATTAGAGTGAATTAAACTTTTGACGCATTCATTTAGAGGAAGAAAAGTAATGAATAATGTCATGATAATTGTAAGTCCTAGAATGTTAATTGTGTTCAATATGGCTGCCGTGTGAAATGTTAGTTGGATTCACGACTGCTGTGCTTTTTAATTGATATGACTTTTTTTCTGAATACGCCACGTATGCCAATTGTTTATATTTATATGTTAAGATAAAGAACGAATAGAAAGCGTTTATCAATCTGACATATTCCATTTTTATTAAAGCTTCAACTGAGAATGCGATATGGAGAAAAAGAAATGCTGGTATTTTTTTTACTTTTCTTGATTTCTTGAAACTTATAGACGCGTCTTCTCTCCTTGAATTCGGAACGCCACAAATTATACTAACGTTGGTTTGACAAGTCGAATTCACGTGAAACATGATTAACCAATGAAAATCAAACAAAAAAACAAATGTAAAAATACGTAATTTTCTTTTTTTTTTCTTTTTATCGATATCTCATTCTCTGATGAAGCTTTAATAAAGGTGAAACTTGGAGATCAACACACTGCGCTTTTTTGGCCTCACGTTCTCCACTGACTTGGAATAGAGTGAATACATCGAATTAATAACTGCATCTACTGAAGGAAAGTTGGTTTACTGTGTCGTACCAGAAAATTTTTCTCATTCGAATCCATCTTGCATATTTACAAATCTACCATTTGTCTGTGCATTAATCCGATATTTGATATTTGACCAAATCCAAAGATGTTTCTCTAATATAATCGATCCTGACCAAGTATCTCGACTTCAGTGATTGATGTGACGTGACTTCCCTCTGTCTTTTCTATAAATATTTTCATGCCAACTGCTCTGATGCGCTATCTTCCCTGATGCCCCGACTACATGAATTTAAGCGTGCTACTAGATTGGCGTTTACTGTTGAACTAGCTAAATTCAACCGACACCTTTACTCTAAGAGGTTCTCGCACTTTCCACCCGTGGAACTCCCTTCCGTTTACTTCCTTCCCTGATAATTAAAATCTTCAAAAATCGCCATCTTCTGCCTTCTTGAATCCCGTTCATCTCTTGTCCTTTCCTCAATCCTCCTTATTCCAAATTGTTCTTGGGCGTCTCAAGGCGGTGTAATGGTTAAGCAGGCTGTCCCGGTAGAACAATTACAACGGAGTAATGAGTTCGATCCTTACTGGATATCCCATTATTTCGGCCCTGTACCACATCTAAGCTACGTTTGGAAAATCACTAATTGTTCTCTTTCACTCCATGTCACCCGCTGCGCACTAGTGGCATTCCCGCCTTCCTTGGGGTGAAATGATCTTTAAAAAAAACATGTTAGATTGATAAACGTTTCCTATTTGTTCATTTATATGTTAATATGTTAGCATGTCGCCGAAAAATGTCTGCCACATTCGATATTTACAATTGTTTAACATTTTTAATACCATCGTTGATATTTCGGGCAATAGTAACTGCCTAGAACCACCTCTGTTATATAAAAAAAAAATAGGGAGGAGGCTATCTTGTCGTTCTAGTTAAAATAAACAAATATAATTTTAAGTTTATTTTACCGGACTCGGTAAAATAGCCTGCGGGTTTATTTTACCGGTAAATATTTTTATTATAATGAAGAAGGGGCATGTTAAAAATAACAACACAGATTTAACACAGTTTATGACTTTGTTGCTATTAATACATTTTGACTTTTTGTCATTTACCTTAAACCTTCTTCCGCCATCCATTTACTCAAGTTAATTCTTCTTCTTCTTCTTCTTCTTCTTCTTCTTCTTCTTCTTCTTCTTCGTGCTGTATCCTTTCAGGATGCTTGCGATCACGGCTCTCCACAATTCCCTATCCTTTCTAGCTCTTAGTAAATTTGATCTTTTTGTTATTTCTCCTAAACCTTGTTCCGCCATCCATTTTACTCAAGCTCACTAGGTGGGTTATGCGTTGTTTTCCTGTCCCTCTTGCCTTCAATCTGTCCTGTGAGTATCAAATTTTCCAAGCTCTCTTTCCTCTTTATGCGCCCTAAACATTCCAACTGGCTCTTCCCGTCCAATATAGCCCTTAGGAAATTTTATCTTTTGGTTATTTCTCCTAAACCTTGTTCCGCCATCCATTTACTCAAGCTCGCTAGGTAAGTTATGCTTTTTTTCCTCTGTCCCTCTTGCCGTCAAATCTCTCCTGTGAGTATCAAATTTTCTAAACCCTGTTTCCTCATTATGTACCCTAGAAATGTCAACAGTCCCTTCCTGATGTTAAGTATAAGTTTCCTTTTTGTTTATAATTTCTCTAAAAGTTCATATTTGCTCACATGTTCAGTCTATGATATTCTCAGCATCCTACTGTATAACTATATTTGTATTGCTTCAAGTCACCTCTTCACCAGTGAGCAGATTGTTCAGCATTCACTGCTATATAGGAGGACTGACATTACAAATTTTTTAAGATTTCTTTTCTTTATTTCTAATGAAAATGTTTCTGTTTCTTAATACTTTGCTTAGCTTTTGCAAGGCATCTTTCTCTACTACAATGCGCTATTGGACTTAAGTGTCGCACTTTCCGTCCTCTGTTAAAACACTTCCCAGATATTTAAGTTTTATACGTTTTTGATGTTGGCATTTCTAATTTGTATGTTGCATTTATTTTCTGGAACTAAAGGAAAAAATGCATCTTCAGAAAAATCAGGAGCCGGTAAAAGGTCAGTCTTAGTTTGTATCAGTATAAAATGTTATAAGAGTTTTCATGAAAGAGAACGTTGGCAATATATTAAGTTTAGTTTGTAGCGTAGTGTAGTATATTACTATATGTTTCAGCTTTAAATAACCAACAAAGAAAACCGTAAAAAAGCAAATAAGTCAATAAACCAATCAATCCTGTAGCGACTTCACTTTCTCCTTCCCTGAATGATACCTCTCTTTATTCTATTAAATTTTCTGACGTCTCTCATCCTTCAACATCTTTCCTGCCGCTTCTTTTCCTTCTCTCTTTTTCCTGGACGCCATCTTGAATTTATCTTTTATTTATGTTCTCTCGCTCTTCTTTCTCACTTTGCCTCTCTAAAACCTCTTTCCCTTTCTTACTTCCCATCAATTTCTCACCTCTCTTTATCACCCAGTTTCTTCTCTCTTTTTCTTTCCCCAACATTTTCTCTTCTCTCTCTTTCTTCTACCACTTCCTTTCGTCTCTCTCTCTCTCTCTCTCTCTCTCTCTCTCTCTCTCGTTTCACCGAACCTTCTCATTTTCTTTCATTTCGTCGTTTATCTATCTATCTATCTATCTATCTATCTATCTATCTATAAGGCTATTCATATCTATCTATAAGATTATTCATAGCTATGTATCTATTTATCTATAAAATTATATCTATCTTTCAGATTATTCATATCTATCTAACCATCTATTCATATCTGTCTGTTTATATATCTATAAGACTATTCACATCTATCTATCCATCTATCTATCTATAAAGATATTCATATCTATGTATCTATAAAATTATTCATATCTATCTATCTATAAGACTATTCATATCTATTTATCTATCTATAAGACATTCACATCTATCTATCTATCTATCTATTTATAAGAGATTCAAGTCTATCTATCTATGAGACGATTCATATCTATCTATTTTTATCTATTTATCTATTAGACTATTCTCATCACACTATCTATCTATGCATCTATCTGTCTATAAATTTATTCGTATGTATCTATAAAAATTCATATCTATCTAAGACTATTCATATCTATCTATATATCTATTTGTCTCTACATCTATAAGATTATTCATATCTATCTATCTATAAGGCTATTCATATCTATCTATAAGACTATTCATAGCTATGTAACTATCTATAAAATTATATCTATCTATCCATCTATCTAAAACTATCCATATCTATCTTTCCTTCTCTTTATCTATCTATCTATTTAGATGTAAGACTATTCTTATCTATCTATCTATCTATCTATCTATAAATCTATCCGTATCTATCTATAAATCTATTCATATCTATCTATTTACCTATCTATAAGACTATTCACATCTCTCTATCTCTCTAGAATAAAATGAGTTAGTAATAGTTTGCATGAAAAAAAACACATTTATTTGTACAAATATTTTGAAAGTAGACGACCGCACGCACACATACTTGGTGCAAAAAAATGTCAACACTCGTTTACAGTCGACTGCATTAGAAATACTTTTTTTCCCTTTGTTAAGCGTTTCGTGTTTAAATTGATTCATTTTGGCCTACGTTGGTTTTAAAGTCTTATCTTCCAATCCAGGGATACACAGAGAGATTAAGAGATTCGAGTTGCTTTCATTTTTGTGTTTTGTTTCATGTCAAAGATATTTCTCTCTTCTGTTGTTTTTTTATTTTTCTAACATGTTTGTTCTCTATGCAAAACATTTCTCAGATTACTAGTAAGCGTTGTATAGGCAGAAAAAAACAAAACGGCACACTTAGTGTAGAATGTACACATAAAGATGTCAAGATAGACAGTTTCCGCAAAAACAAACCTTTTCAAGAATTTTAAAAATGTCATGCCAAATGCTTATTACACTGAACTTTGGTACAAGCTAAAATTAAAATATCTGGATTCGCTAGTATAACCAAGACATTACACCGGAAATAAACATACTGATAGTTATTCGTCGGGTCTGAAAAAGAACTTTTTCAAATTTACAATTCCTCAACGGATCAGGATGAATTTTCAAAACTGACTTCTGCCAAAAGAATCCGGTCTGTGGAGTCTTTATCTGGTTCCACGTGGAATCGTTATATCCGAAGATATTTTTTAATTTTAAATCAATTCACTCAAAACAAGGCGTGAAAGCCACTAAGACTCAAAGGGGCTACTTGGGGAGAATGAAAAATCTTTATACTAATATCCATGATAATGAGTCGTTGCGTCTTCTTGGGCTAACATTTTCGGCTGGTAGGAAGTGAAAAGACTGCATTGATTCCATTACTAGGTATGCTGCTAAGAAAGTTAGTTCTATCTATAAGTCTACCATTCATCCATGCGTCCTGGGTATGACGATAAACTACATCCGCATCCTGGTTATGACAATAAACTACGTCCCCGTCCTGGGTAAGACGATAAAATACATCCGCGTCTTGGGTATGACAATAAATTATATACGCGTCCTGGGTAAGACGATAAACTACATCTGCGTCCTGGGTAAGACGATAAACTACATCTGCGTCCTGGGTAAGACGATAAACTACATCCAGCAGCAAGGCCTCTGATCAGGAGGTTTTGAGGAGCGTGGAACCACCTCTTAATTGCTGGTGTTCCCAGGTTCACCCTGACCTGGAGTGGTAGCACCTGTTAGGGTTCCAGCTATGGGCAAATAGTTAAGTCCAAAACTGAGTAAGCGTTGTATAGGCAGAAAAAAACAAAACGGCACACTTAGTGTAGAATGTACACATAAAGACGTCAAGATAGACAGTTTCCGCAAAAACAAACCTTTTCAAGAATTTTAAAAATGTCATGCCAAATGTTTATTACACTGAACTTTGGTACAAGCTAAAATTAAAATATCTGGATTCGCTAGTATAACCAAGACATTACATTATTATAAAAGTGTAAAAATAGGTTTTAATACCAGGAATAATTTGTAAAAAATTATTACCAGGAATAAATTTTTGAAGAAAAACTATTACTAGCAATATATTTTTGAAAAAAAAAATCACCAGCAATATATTTTTGGAAAAAAATATTACCAGCATACGTTTTTGAAAAAAAAATTATTACCAGCAATACATGTTTTAAAATAATATAACTAGCTATACATTTTTTAGGAAAAAATATTACCAGAAATAGATTTTTGACAAAATAAAATATTACCAGAAAAAAAGTTGTCGGCATTAAATAACTCAATGAGGTTGATATGCCGTAAAACACAACAAATAAACCATTCGTCCATGCCTCGAATATTGCTGCCACATATGGTCCGTTGCTCCTGCTATATATTTAAAGATTCTTGATAAAATACGAAGATATATGAGCAATATTATTGATCCTGACCTGGCATCTCGGCATCAGTGATTTCCCCACCGCCGTAAAGCTGCTTCCCTGTGCCTTTTCAATAAATTCTTTCATTGCAATTGTTCGGGTGCTTAGAGGTGTAAACAATTTACAGTAGAATTGGCTAGATGCAACCGTAAGTTCTATACTGACAATTTCTTTTCGTGCACTTCTCGCTTCCGGTCTCTTGTTTTGCAGTAAAATTTGGTCTTCAAAAATTTAAATGCAATATCAATCGCTATCTACTATCTTCCTGATTGCTCTTTTATTTTTCTCGCTCCTAAATAATACTTGTTTTCGAATTATTTGCACTCAAATACAAATATCCTCGGGAAATGTAGGAATCCATTTCTTCTCCTCCTCCCCCACAAGTGAGTAAATAGCAGGACAGACTGGATCCTATAGCCTTGGTTGGCTACCGGTGTAAGGAAGGAAAACTCAGAATTCAAAATCTGAGGAAGGTCGGTTGAGGGCCTTGTGGCACACTAAATATTCATTTACTCTGTCTCCCCACTAAAACGTATTGTGACACGAGGTATTTTCTTAAAGTGGGGTCCCTAGCGCGTATACTCGGGCCAGGAACAAAAATTACCCGCAGCCCCCCCGCTGGCCTCAGTGCGACCACAGATCCCCCTCTCTTTGGTGCAATGAGAGGGCGTGGACTCGGACAGCTGTTCCCCAGGGCTGGGCACGTCTCAGTATATTTATTCTCAGTTGTTATGACTCTGTCCTTTGACGGAGTCGCCCTTTGGGTACACTCTGCCCAAAGACAGAGACGCAACTGAGAGATGATAAATAGATGTGTTAGAAACCACTTAAGAGAAGCGTTTTCTAGTGATTTTCCAAGCATCATTTAGACGTGGCACAAGACCGAAAGTAGGAGGCACCCAGTGAGGATCGAACTCACTAATCAGTCGTAAATGTTCTAGCGAGACAAGCTTGCTAACCATTACACTAGTGACCATTACATTACTTTGAGCAAATAATATGTGCTGATGGATCAAAAACGACATCTAGAGTTTCCAATTAGCCCTAGAACACTAAGCATCAATTAAAGTTACCCGACTACTAACCATGGGTATATCATACCCGATTTTGAAAATATCAAAAAAAATATTAAATATAAATCTGAAATATTTTACATGCAGGCACTTCAAACTTTGTACTTTGAGTTGACATTAATAGGAACTGAAAAACATTATTTAGATAAGAAAATCAGGTACTGAAAATTGTAATTAAAATAGGAAAATTTGCGCTGGGTACTATATACCCATGGTTAGTGTTCTAAGGTTAAAAAAACATATATACTTAGTGTAACAGCATAATTATCCACCCCAAAAAATGTTTAATATCTAAAAAAAATAAAATAAAATAAAATAATTGATTTTTCAGGTTTTCAGATAAGACGTTTAGCCGTCTTGACACTATAGGTCGTATAAATCACTGTAAAACCATTTGATGCTCGACTTAAAAAGGTTAAGATTGTAGTGATCGGGGAAGCATCATCGTGAGAGTCGGTTCCACAGAGCAGTGGTTCGTAGGAAGAAGCTGTTCGAGTGGAACTTGTTGCTGATTGAATACGGAGAGAATGTGGCTGATTTGCTACAATGTAAGTGGACCTGGCCAAACGAAGGAATGCGGTTCGTCCGAGCATTTCCCGCATAAGTAGAGATAGTGATGTGTGAAAGCTAAATTCACACATTGGGTTAAAGTGAACGCAACGTCCTTTGCTGCAATTTGAACACTGCATACCGATCCCATTTTAAACGCTGATAAGGGTTACGCCACCCACACATAATATTAAATGCATGCGTGTGATCTTCCTTTCTTTTTTTTTTTTTTTTTTCGTGTTTGTTTAATCTTGATTCGAGTACAAATTCTTTATGTTTTCACATTCTTTTCCAACTACGCTTCTTTTTTCTCTTATCGTTGAGAAAGTTTTTCAAAGGGGCCGCGAAAAATGATGCTAAGTCTATTTAAATTATTTTTTTCACAACTTAAGCTAGCTACTTTTTTTGTTTTTATACTTGTTGCCATAACTCATTTTCTCTTTATCATGCTTTTCTATATGTTTTTTTGTTTTTTTTGGGTTTTTTTTTTGTTTGTTTTTTGATTTTTGGTTATTTGCTGATACATTAGCGTTTCGTGTTTTTTTCTTATATTAAATATGATTTGTTTATTTACTTTTGCTCAAACAAGAAAAATATTTATTCTTATTTATTTTGGTTTATAAAAATATAATGCTTTTGGCATAAAAAATAGAATATTTCTTTCCTTCTTTTTATGTGCCATGCCCTTTCAGGACGTAGGCGATCATGGCTCTCCACCTCCTCCTATCCCTTGCCGCTCTCAACAAGTTCCTTCTCTCTGCTTCCTCCCCCCACCCCACCCCAGACAACGTTCTGTCATCCACTTGCTTAAGTCCGCCAGGTATGACACACGTTGTTTTCCTTTGTCACTCTTTCCCTCTACTCGACCCGTGAGTATCAGATTCTCCAGGCCCTTTTTCCTCATTAGGTGTCCCAGAAACTTCAGCTGCCTCTTCCTGATGTTAATTATATGCTTCCTCTTTTTTTGCATCCTCTCTAAGACCTCATCGTTGCTCACACGTTCTGTCCATGGCATCCTCAGCATCCTTCTGCAGAACCACATCTCTATCGTCTCGAGTCTCTTAATCATCTTTGAGGAAATCGTCAAACATTTGCTGCCGTAAAGAAGGAACGATGTCATATAACAGCTCAGTATTAGAAGTGAGGGGGAGGCTCCTGCTAAAATGGCAACAGTTTAAGTTTCTCTTTCTTTCTCTCTTTTTCTCTCTCTTTCTCTTTCTTTCTCTTTCTCTCTCTTTCTCTCTCTTTCTCTTTCTCTCTCTTTCTCTCTCTTTTTCTCTTTCTCTTTCTCTCTCTCTTTCTCTCTCTTTCCCTCTCTTTTTCTCTTTCTCTTTTTCTTTCTCTTTCTCTATACCCTTATGCATACTAGGTGTGCTGAAAATGTCCCGGTCCAACCCTTGAAGTAGCTCTTGAACTCCAACATCTTTAATTTGCACAGATTTTGAAAACGAGGTCCAGATAGTAGATGTGGTTTCTCATATTTGGTACAGATCTTTTTGTATGTGTAATTCTGTAGTGCCAGTCCACCATGCTCAAACAAAACCGTTTTATAAAATACGGTGGAGTAATAGATAGCGGATCGAATTGAGGAATCGGAGAGCCGAGTTCGAATTCCTGTCGAATCTATTACATTCACTTACGCGCTAATACCCTTTGGAAAGGTATGAATCCTCTTCTTCTCCCCCCAGCTATGAGTAAACAGCAGGACAGGCCGGGTTCTATAGCAGTAGATGGCAACTGTTCTACCGCAGAAAGAAATGGCAACCTAATGCAGGAAAAAACGGCCTCGTCAGTCATGTATCAAAAGATACATGATCGCCTAAGCGTGTATCACGCATGGCACATAACTGATTGATCTTAGGAAGCGATTGTATACAGCTGAGTGTTTAAACATTTCTGAACTGGGGTGTAAGTTAAAAAACGTATTTATAGTTTTAGTCTATTACTTATAAAAGGTAAAGATATGCTTTGTTAAGTTTTCTCATTTTCTTTATCCGACTCAGTCTTTCTTTGCACCTGAAACGAATAAGTTGATATACTTTTGGTTTGCAAGAAAGCCAAAAAGTTAGACAGAGGTTTGATTTGCATGAGAGTTACAAAATAAACAAGGAGACATAAGTTTGACTGGTTGATTGAATCCTTTTCTACGGTTTATCAACCCTTTGTAGGTTATTTAAAGCCAAAAAATATTTTGAGATAGTAAGAATTTTTTCTTCGACATAATAGTTTAGTGATACGAGTCTTATTGATTAACCCATAGCTGGGGGAACAAGAAGTGGATTTATAACTTTCCCGAGAGTATTTAAGCGTAAGTATAACGAACCCGACTGGAACTCGTCTTTTCAATTAACAATTCCGACCCATTACAGTACCTGCACATTCAAGCTTACAATACCTAGTATTCTCAAACGGTCACCCATCTAAGTACTGCCAGACCCGACATTGCTCGACTTCACTTTTCATACGAGATGTGGTCGTAAGCCCTTTATACCACCCGTACAATCATGCTTACAAGACCTGGTATTCTCAAACGGACACCCATCTAGATACTGGCCAGGCTCGGCGTTGCTTAACTTCGCTGTTCGTACGCGAACTAGTGTATCAACGTGATGTAGTCGTAAGCCCTTTATACCACCTGCACATCCGTGCTTACAGTACCATGTCTTACCAAACGGTCACTCGTCTAAGTACTGACCAGGCTCGATGTTGCTTAACTTCGCTGTTCGTACGCGAACCGGTCTATCAACGTGTTGTGGTCGTAAGCCCTTTATACCACTCGCACATCCACGCTTACAACACCTGATATTCTCAAACGGTCACCCATTTAGGTACTGACCAGGCTCGACATTGCTTAACTTCGCTGTTCGTACGGGAATGGGTGTTTCTACGTAATGTGGTCATAAACCAGGCATAGGTTTGGTTTGCATTTGAATCAATGGTAAGCATAATCGCAGTAAATATGCAAGGCGACGCAGTCAGCCTTCACTTGACAGTGACTGGAGCCAGCTCCTGCACTAACTGTACATCGGTCAACCTAAAAATGCTTTCGTGGTGATCTGGATCTTCTAGATGAACTTAATGTAGGCGCCGAGCCTTCACTCAATATTAAAGAATTGTGAGCAGACGTGCATACTTGTATAGAAAAACTTAGACGTTTAGATCAAAACTGATGGTAACTTATGCTACGTTGGTAACCCATTATGTAGCAGATGATCTGGTTTATCAGGTGCTTCAAATTTGCTCGTTCGTATAAAAAAAACAACCACTTTCTTCGTCATTCACTTACTATTGATGAAATAGCGATTTCAGCATGACAATGAAAAAATGGTGTCTTTGTAACGTTATCGTCAAGCAGGTACAGAAATTTAAAAACATGGAAAGTGTACGGAAATAGCAACACTGAGATCCGAAGACGTATTGGGATGGCAAAAGATCCCTTCCAAAAGACTGAAAAATTTCGTTGGAAACAAAGAAAAATCCTCAAAGATGACGAAGAGAATGGAAGCAACAGAAACAAAGAAAAGATTACTGATGGCGGCAAATGCCGGACATTCTCCTCGGAAATGAAGAAGAGAATTGAAGCAACAGAAATAAAGAAAAGATTACTGAACTGTTACGTGACATCTGTCCTCCTGTATAGAAGCGAATGCTGGATAATCTCCTCAAAGATAAACAAGAGACTTGAAGCAACAGAAATAAACAAAAGAGTACTGAGCTGTTACGTGATATCTGTCCTCCGGTATAGCGGCAAATGCCGGACATTCTCCTCGGAGATGAAGAGACTTGAAGTAACAGAAACAAAGAAAAGATTACTGAACTGTTACGTGATATCTGTCCTCCTGTATGGAAGCGAATGCTGGACAATCTCCTCAAAGATAAACAAGAGACTTGAGCAAACAGAAACAAAGAAAAGTGTACTGAACTGTTACGTGATATCTGTCCCCCTGTATGGAAGCGAATGCTGGACAATCTCCTCAAAGATGAAGACGAGTCTTGAAGCAATAGAAATATGGTTCTACAGAAAGATGCTGAGGATACCATGGACCGAATATGTATCACCGAGGTTTTAGAGAATAAGGAAACAAAAAGGAAACTTATACTTAACATCAGGAAGAGGCAGCTGAAATTTCTGGGGCACGTAATGAGGAAGGAGGGCTTGGAAAACCTGATACACATAAGACAGATTGGGGAAAGGGGACAGAGTAAAGCAGCGCGTAACATGCTTGATAAGTTTGATCAAATGAATGGCAAAATAGGATTTGAGAGAAATAACAAGAAGAAAAAACTTATTAAAAGCTACAAGAGACAGGAAAATGTGGAGGGCTATGATCACCTACGTCCTGAAAAGACACGGCACATAAAAGAAGAAGAAAGGATTCCCTAAAGTCTGGATACATGAAATTTCATTAACTATATTATTTTACTTCCACAGATGAAACTTTTTTTTTTTTTGTCGAAAGAAGAAAGAATTGACTTCTTTTTCTGGGGAATGCTAAAGGAGATGTACTCAATGAAACTCACAGATGCAACACACTTTATTGAATGCATAAAGAGTGAATGTTCTAAAATTGACGGCAATGTTGATTTATTGCACCGAGTTCGCGTGAATCTTGCAAAGCATATCAACTTTTGTATCACAAATGATGGAAATCATATTGAAAATATTATTTATTAATATTCCAAATCAATAAAATGGTGTTGAAAATTTAATTTATTGAAGATATGCATCTTTGCCTATGTGTCCTGACTTTAGTGGCACCCTGTACATTGTGGCAAGGATGTGAGATTCTCATCTCTTGCTATTCAATTGGGTATTTATATATCTATCTATCATCAGCATTGTTGCGCATATGTACATCCTAGGCCCAGCTGGGTCGACTACGTGTTCACATGTCGAGAACCGTTACTGACATTCTGCGAGGAGTAGAACTGCATCCGGTGTTTAGGAAGACATCTTTCAGGTCAACCCACTGATGCACCGGGCTTCTTTGATGGTCTGTTGTTAGCGCAGAGTCAGTTCTGGCAGCATCTGATATGGACCCAGTATATTTTGGGCTATGTTCATTATTGGTATTACATTTGATTCAAGAAATATAGCATTTCCTGGCGTGGAATGCAAACTATGTTTTTTCATCGACACACTTTTTGGGCGGTAAAGCTTTCGAAAATCAAATCTCCTCTTCAAATATATCCTTCTATCCGTTTCGTGGTGCCTGTTTAACAATTTCTTGGAGTCATTATGACGATTGGGGGATTTTGTTTAGCGGCATATCAACCACTATGGGTTATTTAATGCCGAAATCTAAATATTTTTTATTGGTTTGGTTGGTTGATTTTGTTTAGCGGCATATCAACCAGTATGGGTTATTTAATGCCGAAATCTAAATATTTTTTATTGGTTTGGTTGGTTGATTTTGTTTAGCGGCATATCCACCTCTATGGGTTATTTCATGCCGAAATCTAAATATTTTCATTGGTTTGCTTTGGTTGATTTTGTTTAGCGGCATATCAATCTTTATGGGTTAATTAATGCTGAAATCTAAATATTTTATACATAATTTTATACAGTTAGGATAAAGGTATGTTTTATATATATATATATATATATATATATATACTGTAGGTAATTTTACTATAAAAATGTATTTTTATATTTTTTATTGTTGCCTTGATTGTCATTTTTCTAGAAAAAGTATTGTGGCTCATTTTATTATAAAAATGTACTGTTGATTTTTGCTTGAGGGTTAGCTATTTGCCTATAGCTGGAACCTAACAGGTGCTACCACCTCGGGTCAGGGAAAAGCAGCAGTAAAGGGTGTGGTTCCAAATTCGTCAAAACTTCCAGTATCCCTATCAGAGGCCTTTCTGCTAGATGTAGTTTATCGTTGTGTGTGTGTGTGTGTGTGTGTGTAAGAGAGAGAGAGAGGGAGAGAATAAACACTGAATCAACATGCAATGAAACACGTTGAATGAAAATATGCTGCCTATATGTGTGTGTGTGCCTGTATATGTACACTACCAGACACATGCACGCGCACGCACACAAACACACAGACACACACACACACATATATATATATATATATATATATATATATAAAGACCATAAAAAAGAAAAAAATCGAAAACTATAAGAAGTCAATTATTGATAATCCCTGAAAAGTGGACAGACAGGTCCGCCTACAAAACTCTGAAGTCGCGGTGCTGAAGGTAACATCACACAGATAAGAGACAAACTTATGTATATGCACACACACACATATATATATATATATATATATATATATATATATATATATATATATATATATATATATATATATATATATATATATATATGTGTGTGTGTTTGCGTGTGTATTGAATAAAAAGTTAACAAACAATGCTATAAAATAGCTACAGATAAGAGCATTTGGATCCACAATTATTCCTAGTCAATAGCCTGTAGAATAATTTGAAATATAACCGTTAACGCCTAGCCTGTAAGCGTTAGGATAATACAATAGACCTTGCTACCCATAATGCACCATTAACCATGATATATAAATAGTCAAACCAAAAAAACACAAATGGCGTGAAGAGTGCTTTCAAGCATGAAACAGACTGCCAATGCTCGGTGTTCACTTGGGTCCATTTTGATTTTCTATATCTACATATTCTCTATCCTTGATATTAAGCATTTTTACTCATAAATATAGCACATCTTAAAATCATTTTTTGTCAAATATATATATATATATATATATATATATATATATATATATATAAAATTCGGACCTTTCTATTTCATAGAACTCTTTTAGATACAGAGATGGTGTTTATAAAATAATGATTGATGTTATATAACATGATGAAAACAATATATATGTATATATTATTATTATTATTATTATTATTAAGAAGAAGAAGAAGAAGAAGAAGAAGAAGAAATATACATGATTGCTCACCATTAAAAATATACATAATATCCTACGTTAATTGCACAACTCGGCCTTTAATGCCATTTGCAATCTTCAGGTGCAATTTTTGTCTTTACACCGTTTGTTTAATACTTCTCATCATCGTGAGGATATTTTCTTGTTAGTTTGGATTATTATTGTTATTAAGTGTTTAAATGAATTATAGTTTAATTTTAGATTTGAATTTTAGCCCAGATTAACATTTAAGACTGAGAATCCGATTTGAAAATCAAAGGCGGAACTATTTTTTGTATGGAAATCAATAATGAAATTAATAATATTATTACGATTACTCGAAATTTGCCTATATTTATCTATTTCATCATATATATATATATATATATATATATATATATATCATGCCCTGACTAACGTACATATTACAGATACTTATAATCACACACATTCCCCTATATATCGGTGTATATATAGACGCAAGTACACAAACGCACATTCATATATATATATATATATATATATATATATATATATATATATATATATATATATATAAATCATTCATACAAAAAAAGCAAATATAGAGGTTAATGATTTAAATGGCGAGAATACATGTTTGCGAAGATGTATTCTCGCCATTTAAATCATTAACCTCTATATTTGTTTTTGTATGAATGATTCATGTAATTATAAATTGAACTGCACCTATAATCGAAATATATATATATATATATATATATATATATATATATATATATATATATATATATATATCATAGGCCCAGTTAAAAAACTGAGGAATAAAAAACAACAAAACGATAACAATATTGCAATAAGATACATATTTATTATATATTACCCTATTGAATAAACTGGAGCTCGAAGTGTAAGATTTTAAATTCGAATTTTTGGACACGCTTGTGGCCTTTTTCAACGAGACGAGGAATAAATAAGGCAGCCGGACTCACTCTTCCGAGGAATGTTTTCGTTGTTTGTTTGGGGTCTCCCTGTGGAAATTATACTCTCTGAATGAACCCAAATCCCTGCTTAATCTCTCAATGTATGATTTTATTTTGAAAAAAAAGTATATATACATATATATATATATATATATAATCACACCCAT
Organism: Acanthosepion pharaonis; assembly: GCA_903632075.3. Lineage (NCBI taxonomy): Eukaryota > Metazoa > Mollusca > Cephalopoda > Sepiida > Sepiidae > Acanthosepion > Acanthosepion pharaonis. The sequence continues at coordinate 812,190 of CAHIKZ030000813.1, read as the reverse complement.
ATCTTTTGTGCGGAATATATTGATCGAGACACAAAACACATAGTCAACTTATACGTCAATTATATATAGAGAGAGACGCACAAATACGTATTCGGACGCTTACCAATACATACATATATATATATATATATATATATATATATATATATATATATATATATATATATATATATATGAAATAATAGTTTGTTGATAAAATTCGTTGAAAATACAAATCATAGAGATAACTTAATCTCCAAATTTTATGTCATGTCAAGTCGGCGTTAGTGAGGAAAGAATTATCGCTTGTTGCGAAATAAAATAAACTTTGATATATATATATATATATATATATATATATATATATATATATATATATATAAACAGCAGGCACAGTCTTCATCTTTCTCAAGTCAACACCTTCCTAAGCGTGACTAAATATGTCTCTGTCCGCCACACGTCATCTCTCTCTCTCTCTCTCTCTCTCTCTCTCTCTCTCTCTCTTCCTCCCTCTCTGTACCTAAGTGTTCTTAATCTGGTTCTCTGTTAATGATTCTACTGATAAGTCAAGAAATAAATGAGTAAATGTCTTCGATATTTAACTTTTACTTCAGCCAGCATTCTTTTCGTCTCAGCAGTTCCTATCAACTTGTTTAGTCTACTAATCTCGCCCCAATTGACCATAGAACGGCCTGAGGTTTCAGTGATGAAAATGAACAGTTATATTCACCGACAACTGCAACCACTAATGATTCTGATGCAAAATAGTTTTCGTAAAGTTAACTCTGCTGGTCATTTTCCAGATACGGAGCTATGGAGGCGTACCATGTTTCCCGTAATAAAAGTATTTGAATATACGTAAAAAAAAAAACCAAAAAAAACCCTGACACGTCTACATGAACAGGGATTTTGAAAATCTCCAGAAGCTTGATTAAAAGCGCTGGATCACAAAGATTGGAAAACTTTGATGTGAATGTAAACAAATTAAACAAATACACAGTCTTCGACTTCCATTTTTAAGGAAAATTTCTCTCTCTCTCTCTCCCTCTCTCTCTCTCTCTCTCTCTCTCTCTCTCTCTTCCTGTAGCTATCTATCTATCTAACCTATCAATCTCTCGGTATCTATTTCTATATATATATACCTATCTCTCTATCTCCCTACCTATCTCTCTATAACTCTCTATCCCTATATCTCTCTATATCTATCTAGTCTCTCTATTTCTCTCTCTCTCTCTCTCTCTATCTATCTATCTATCTATCTTGTCTCACTATCTATCTATCTAACCTATCAGTCTCCCTGTATCTACATCTATCTACTTATCTCTCTATCTCCCTCCTCCCTATCTATCTATCTATCTATCTATCTATCTATATATATATATATATATATATATATATATATATATATATATATATATATATCTTGTCTCGCCATTCATCTATCTATCAATCTCTCTGTATCTATATCCATCTATGTACTTATCTCTCTATCTTCCTATCTCTCTCTCTATCTCTCTCTATCTATCTATGTCTCTATCTATCTGTTATCTCTATTTCTCTACTTATAATACTTATCTACTTATATCTCTATCTCACAATATATGTCCCTATATCTCTATATCTATCCATCTATCCATCTATTTCGTATCTATTTTGTTTCGCTATCTGTCAATCTCTCGGTATATATATCCATCTATCTACTTATCTATCTATCTATCTATCTTTCGCTATGTCTATCTAGCATATCAATCTATATATCCATCTATCTACTTATCTATCTATCTATCTATCTATCATGTCTCGCTATCTATCTATCAAGCATATCAATCTCTCTGTATATATATCCATCTATCTACTTATCTATCTATCTCACTACCTATCTCTATATCTATCTATCTATCTATTTGTCTATCTATCAAGTCTTGCTATTTTTTTAATGTTTTTTTTTTCTCATATATCCTTCAATTCCGGATCTGTGCACGTAAGGGACCCCGTTAATAATTTAGGGTCGATGCAACACCCCATGTACTTCTACCGTTGAAGCAGTGCTTATGTCTAGGGCAAGATAACTCGACGGTTTTGCATTCAGAGTTGCTCTTCTCCGAGTCTAGTTGCCACCTTACGCAAAATGGCCCAGCACTCTTATTATTTAGCTGTTTTTGTTTATGTGTCCTCAGCCATCACAGACCTGGATGTTATTTGTATGGCAGAAAAGTATATTCGGAACGCTACATTTCAAATTAATCCAAATATATGCGTATCATATGACTGACAACACGGAGAAGAGTTCATCGATTGTACAAAAAAAAAACGTCAACCACGACTAGTTTAGACACAATATTAAAGAGGATGCCCAACATCTTATTCGAAACTGTAAAAAAAAATCAATACAAAAGATATAAACAGACCATGTGGATTGAATTTTTTTCACTTTTTTGAAATTTTTAGTTTCATCCCAAGCAAGGCAATAAAGCCACCCCGATGCAATGGTGGTTACTGAGTGTCAGGGAATATGCTAAAAAATACTATTAAAGAGATTGAACAATAAAAGAATGAGAAAAGACAGAAGATAACGATTGACATTGCATTTAAATTTTTGAACATCGAAGTTAAATGGAAAACCAGAAGGCAGTCTTGCAAACGAGAAGTGCGAGGTAAGAAACCGTAGAACGTACAATTACTCTCACCATTTCAACTGTAAAATGATGAGACCTTGCTGCCAATCTAGTACTGCACTTAAATTCATAAAGTCTATGTACCATAGTGAAAAGAAGAATTAGCATGAAATTATTTAAAGGAAAGGCAAATGAAAGCTACATTATGGTGGTAGGAAAGTGACTGAAGCCGAGATGCCAATAAATGAATCTTATGTGAGAGAAGAAACTGTTAGCATAGAACTTACGGTTACATCTAGCCATTTCAACTGTAAAATGATGAGACCTTGCCACCAATCTAGTACTGTATTTAAATTCCTTAAGTCTAGGTAGCATAGAGGAAAGCTTCTGTGAACTATTATTTTCCTTTAAGCATTTCTCCCGAAGCAAGGCGGGATGTCCCTTGCACGCAAGGAGTTACAGAGTGGGAGTGAAAGAGGCCTGATGGAGGAAAGGATGAAGAGAAGGGCAGGGAATAGAGCAGGGCATCTGGAGATGTTAATTGACATTATATTTAAATAGTTGGAGAGTAATAGAAAGGGAATTCCACAGATGGGAGGTGTGACAGATGAAGCTATTGGAGTAGAAGAGACAGCTACATTTAACTGTTTCGACAGTGAAAGGGTGGGATCGAGATACCAGCCTAGTTGCACGTATAAATTCATGCAGTCTGGGAACTAGAGAAAGTAGGAGCAGTTACCGTGAAAGTATTTGTAGAAAAGACAGAGGGATGCGACGGCACGTCTGTGAAAGAGTGACTGTAGACGAGATGCCAGATCAGGGCCAATTACATTGCATATCCATCTCTGGATTTTGTCGAGAATTTTAAGACGAACAGCGGGGACACAAGACCATATTTGGCAGCAGTATTCCATGCAAGGGCGAATATATGATTTATAGATTTGAAGGATGGACTTGGACAAGAAAAACTTTCTGTCGCGACACAAGGAATCAATATTCCTTGCGTCGAATGAAGCTATTGATTCAATGTATTTGTTCCATCTCAGGTTTCTGCAGTAGACCAAGGCTCTAGAACCCGGTCTATCTTGCTAGTTGTCTATAGCTTTCGGAAAAAAGAGGATACATATCTTTCCTAAGGGAAAGAGAATGTAATGGATTCGACTAGAATTCGAACTCGTTTCTCCCGCGCCGATATACATTACTCCATCGTGCCTCCTCCTGCATGGAGAGAGAAAGTGGGGTTGGTAATATATAAAAAAACATCCTTGATTATAGTTAATAGAATAGCCGAAATATATATATATATATATATAGAACATTCGAACAGTTTTTACAAATTTTACATCCCTCAGCTTAATCTCTTTTTCGAACCTAACTCATAATTGATACAACAATAGTTAATAAAAATGAAGACACTACCGCCCCTGTCTGACTGATTGGATTTCTCTGTATCCTTGGAAACAGGAAATTAGGAATTTATATGTGCGTTTAAAACTCAGTAAATTTAAAAATATGTTATTCCAATATTCGCTTGAAGATGAAACGGAACTAAAGCTTTTAATTTAATTATATAATTAAATTTAAAGTTTTTAGCTTCCATTTTTGAAACATGGTTATTACTGTGTAGCGAAAAAACATATTTTAAATCAGTTAATTTATAATATTTATGCTCTGTAAATTTATATTCAGCACTGTTTTGTAAAAAAAAAACATCAATAAGAACCTCGGATTATATATCTTACTGTTCTTTCTTTTTATAGATAGATAGATAGATAGATAGATAGATAGATAGATAGATTTGAATAAACACAATTTTATGCCCATTTTTGTGGTGGGGGGGTAGGCAACCTTTTGGCCAACGCTTCTTCAGGGACCGATATTTGGAACAGCTGAAGTAATGAAAATTAGACTGCAAATATGCGAGAAAATTGTTGGAGATAAGGCTGGAACACGTCTAGAACAGATTTACGATTAAAATAAATACGAATAAGTAAATGAACCAAACAGAGCATAAAACGGGTAAAGAATCGATCACTAACCCCCAAATAAGTTTAAAGACCGCAAAAAATGATCCTTTTGTCTGCATGGAGATGGTTGCTGCAATATAAAATAAATGGTCTCCGGAACTAACAAATGCTACCTGAACCTGCCTATGTACAATAATAGAGAATGAGTTCACCGTGAAACACGAAGAGCACATCTTATTATCCAACAGGTTATGGTGGCGAATCCTGTACCAACTGCGACACACAAGTATGATTACTTGTATGTAATTTATATTTATATATATTTAGGAACAGGTTGGTCCATTCTTGTTTCCAATCGAAGACTATTCCGTCCTATATACTAATATATACATGTGCGTGTGTCGCTCTCTCTCTCTCTCTCTCTCTCTCTATATATATATATATATATATATATATATATATATATATATATATATATATATATATATATAGTCCATAAAGTTCAGGTGCACTTTAAAAATTGATAACTTTATTTGCATTTGCGATAAAAATGAATTTGTAAAAAGGGTTAGAAAGAAGTAAATCTATATTTTTTTAAGGTTTTATTGAAATTTTATTTAAGTTTCCCATATCCTCCATCACTAGCAATACAAAAGGGTAATACGGTTTTGCAGTTCACGGAAAACATTTGCCAACTGATTTACAGTAATGCCTGATATCACATTAGTTATTTTAGCTATACTTAAAACTAGGTACATTAAACTTTATAACATTTTTACAGATTATTTCTATCGCAAATACAAATAAAGTTATGAAGTTTTTTATATATATATATATATATATATATATATATATATATATATATATATATATATATATATATATATATTAGGGTGGGCAGGTCCACGTTCGCGCAAGAGTGTTTGCATATTCATTGTTTCGATATGAAATTTCACCGATTTTTTGTATTTTTTCGCAACTTTCCATCTCATTTATATATATGACTATTCCTCTATATTTTTTCTACATATCTGCACACACACACACACACCCGCGCACATATATATAGGATAGAATAGAGGCAAATAGGAAACTTTTGTGAATTTAGCATGTTTCGCTTTTATATATATATATATATATATATATATATATATATATATATATATATATATATATATATATATATATATCCCTGTATTTATGTACTCATATATTTACCCGCCTTTACTTATACATACATGTGTGTGTATTATTATGTGACTTTCTTCGCCCTGTCATTTGAAAATTCTCTTTCCTCCTTACATCCATATTTGAATTCCGGCGTCTATGTATCAAATATGTGTAGCGATCGGAGATACATTTTTATCAGCATCTAACTTCACAGATAAATTGGCACTTTGCGAACGATATTTTTTATATGTTTTTGTCATAGTTTCATTTCTGAATAACCTTTAAATAAAATTAAACTTGATGCATGGTTAACTTTAGAATCTGATATTTGTAAATTTTTATTTTTAAATTTACATTTAATTTTTATATTGATTTCTAATTTAATAAAATCTTAACTTTAATGTACTAATAGATTGTACTAATAGATACCAGCTTGTGATATTTTTTTAAATTACCATATACTTGTATTCTGATTGGCCATGATAGGTTACGAGACAAAGTTTCACCTACTGAGGGGGTGGCTTTTGAACTCATAAAGTCGTTTGTTTTTCATTCAACATCATCACTTGATAAGAGACCAGCAGTGTTGAAACAAAATTGCAAATTTGTAGTGATCTTATAACATGTATATGTTATAAATGTGAATAAATATTTTATATATATATATATATATATATATATATATAGAGAGAGAGAGAGAGAGAGAGAGAGAAAAGAAAGAAAGCGTGAATATCTAAATAGTGACTACTACTGCTGATAATGCAAAGCTCTTCCATGAATTGAGCCCTCTAGGTCACTTGCGTGTTTATACAAAAAATAAATACACAAAATTCACCTTCACCGGGCGCTGATAGCTTAGGGGTAAAATCTCTGACTGATGTCAATTCAGTCGGATTTCGATCCAGGCTTGAGAAAATCAGATGTCTATCCACACTGATGAGCTGTGATACAGCGAAACAGTCTGTTTCAGACAGACAATATATATATATATATATATATATATATATATATATATATATATAAAGGCTCAAACACTAATATTCTATGGTTATAAATTTTACCGTAGATTCGTAATCACGATCCAAATCATCAGACCTACAAATTCAAAAAGAAACTCTGTCCTGGACATGTAGTTAAACCTGGAATCTATCCTCTTGGCAATTCATATATATATATATATATATATATATATATATATATATATATATATATTGACCACTAATATGAGATAGATAGATAGATAGATAGATAGATAGATAGATAGATAGACGAAAATATAAGATAGAAAAAAGATAGCAGAAGCCAAAAATGAAAATATAAATCGAGTTCTAAGCCTAAAATAATCAGAGATTATGAAGTCATTATTTAACATACAACAAAATAATTTATACTTTTTTTGGGGTGGGGGGGGCAGTACTAACACTTCGACTATCAACTGATGAAAAATGAACATGAGTAG
>CAHIKZ030000813.1:780000-800000 GCA_903632075.3 Acanthosepion pharaonis | reverse complement strand
CAAGGTAACAATGCCACTAGGGCTCAGGGACATTTACAGGTTGTGAAAGAGCATGAGACAACTTTAGCGAGGAGAAGCAAGGGAAAGGGCAATAAAGGAACATACTCAAGAAAGATAGCGATTGACGCTGAATTTAATTTTTTGAAGATTGTCGGTTGCAGGGAAGCAAGAAATCGAAAAGGAATTCTACAGGCAAGAACTGCGAGAAAATAAAGTATTAGAATAGAACATATAGTTGCATCTAGCTATGTTAATAATAAAAGGGTGAAACCAAATTGCCAATCAAGTAACACGATTAAACTCATACAAGGGACGCACTAAGGAGAACAGCTTATCAGAACAATTGCCATGAAGATATTTGTAGATAAAACAGAAGGAAACTAAGTCTCGTCGATGGGAAAATATATATATAGACATACCCTTATAAAAACTAATTGAAACAACCGCTTTAGTTTCCTTTCTTTCACCATACGGTCAGTTTAAAACCTACCAGATTGACAGGTTGTAATCAATTTCTATTTTTTCCTCAGATTAGGACATTTGCAGTGGTATATGAATCTTTTTTCGTAGTGTATGATGAAATTTGTTTGGCCTTGAGAAATATTGCGTCAACTGTGATTGCATCAGATTTGTATCATACCCAGACACTATTGTCTCAACTGTCGATTAGTTGTCCTACGGCCATTGTCTGCGATAGACGTTACTCCAAGGAAGCGTACGAAAATGGTAACGCTGCATAAACACACTGGCAAGCCTTACAAGTGAACAAATCTATATACTATATATTGGCCCGGAAACTCTCCTGATTTAAATCAAATTGAGCATCTATTGTCAATCTGTAAGAAACAACTTCGTGGAATGGACATACAAAGTACTAACATGTACACTGGGTCATGTTTATTAGATAAATACGAAAAAAGTAAATAATAACGGAATTTCGTTTTTTGTTTCAATTAATTTGCAAAAAATATATATATATATATATATATATATATATATATATATATATATATATATTAAAGAAAGACGACAGAAAAGGTAAAAACAAATTCCTAAAAAAAAAACACCAGAATTCATCCTCACGTCTACTTTTCCTTAAAGAACTCAACAATGCAAAACAGATACCAGTTAACAATGGCTTCCCTATCCATCTTATCGACCACCAAATAAGATAATTTATTTCTAAAGTAAATATAAATGATCGTAAACACACAATCAAATATAACATAAATATTTTCTACAAAAGCCAAATGCACCCCAACTATAAAGAAGATGAATCTTCACTTAGAAATATTAGAAAGAAATACACTACCTCAATTGACCCAAACAAAAAATCAAATTACCTACTACAAAAAGTTTAAAACAGCTAACCTTATCCTCAAAAATAACACCCCCATCAAAATCTTAATTACAACGAACGAACATTATTTATGAGTTCAAATGCCCTTTAAGGAACTGTGATCTTGATCAAACCAAATTCATCGACCGCACGACCACATGCCTATCTAGACGCCTTATGTTACACTTATCTGACCACAACTCCATTAAAACCCATTTAAACACACACACACACAATCTTACCAGACTCCATCGGAAACATACTAGTAGAAAATACAAACATGATAATGTCATCCACATGTAAAAAAGATTATAAATAATGGAAGCCTTAATAATAAAAAAGAAAAAGCCAACGCTTAATAATATTAACTACGAACATGGCCACAATATGCTAACCGTGTTTGGAAAATAAAACATACCTATAATTCTAGAAACATACACACAACCCATGCACCCAATTAAAAAGCAAAAATAAAATCATCCTTGATAATGGCTAAAAGTATAGTTGAAAGTGGTCGGAATTATAGAACATTTGGGCAGTTTCTCCACACTATATGTCCAGAAAAGGAAACACCTGCTCGAATACAATAAAGATTAAATAAAAAGCTTAATCGCAGTGCCATGTCTGCCATCTTTTTATGAAACATATATAAATGAGGATTGCTGCCTAAATACACAATATATATATATATATATATATATATATATATATATATATATATATATTAAAAAGAAGAAGGTGCCGCAAACGTTTTTTGTTTGTAATGTGGATTTATTGAGAAAAAAATATTATACTTTGTTTTACATAATTTCACGACACGTGTTTCTGGTCTGGTCTCGCAACCGTCTTCAGGTGAAAGTGGAGATTTTTACATATTATTAAAAATAATTAATTTTTCTTCATGTTCAATGTGGAATATTCTCGATATGAGACATTCTGTTTGTGTGTTGGCAATCCGAATTTTCTTTCTAGAATTGTCAATGAAGAGTTCTGCGTGAAGGGTCATAAAACAATTAAGGTTTGTCCAGCGAGTAGTTATCGGCATTTAATCTTTTAATGTTTTAGTGACCTCTATGTGCTCTTGGATCTGTTTCTATTTTGGCGTGTTCCTGTCAGGATACGTGTATATATGCGTGCGTATATTTCCTTACTACGAGGAATTCGTAAACTTATTTGTACTTATACACGCATACACACACATACGCACATACACACTATCCCACCACAAGTAGTCAGTACACACACACACATATACACACATATTTCCCAAGCTACATGGAACCAGTACACACACACACACACACACACACATACATACACACGCACACACACACACGTACTTCTTAAGTTGTCAACATCCGCATATACATACATAAATGTATGTATGTGTACATACACATATATATATCTCCTCGTGTCTCCCGTATATGAGTGTGCGTCCATGTATGTGAGCGATCATTGTATTTGGTCACCCTGTGTGCATTTTTTTTTTTTTTTTTTTTTTTTGTGGGGGGGTGGTTACGATCTATTCAGTTCGGGTTTGAATTTGTCTATAAAGTTTTTTTCCTGTATTTGTAGATACGAGTAATTGTCTGTTTGATATATCGGCATGATATTAAACTTACCCTGGTTACATTTGAAAATGTGTTGTGATACAAAAAGTTTTCTGTTGTCTGTCAATTTTATATTGCTTTTGTGTAGGGAGACCCTGTTGTTCAGTTGTTGGCTGATGCCTATATATGACTTCTTACATTTTGTGCATTTAAGTGCATAAACTACATTTTTGGAGTTGCAGTTTAAGTTTTTGTTTATTGTGAATGTTTTTTTGGGTTTTCAAAAAGTGTAGGAGTTTCCTTCTATAATGATGTCACAAACTCCACATCTTTTTTGTTGCATTTGTGACTCCTGTATTTTGTGTTGACTAAATTTAGATGAGGTTAATATGTGTTTTAGGTTTCTAGATTGGCGTTTGCTCTTAATTATTTTGGTTGTTTTTAGTATATTATTCAGTTTATTATTCTTGCTAAGTAAATCTAGATTTTTTGTGATTTCTGGGAATATTTCTGGGTTGTTTTTGTTGTACGTTGAAACATATGCTAGAGTTTGTTCGACGTTACGTTTCTTTTTTTTTCTAAGTTGGTCTAGAGGAATTTCTTTCATGAGTTCAATACCTTTGTTTATTAGTGTTGTGGGGTAGCCTCGTTTCTTGAGAGTTTTATGTAGTTCTTCTAAGCGGATTTTTCGGAGATGTTTATCAGTCACTATTGTACAAATTCTACGTGCTAGGGAATAGGGGATGGATTTTAGGCAGCTTTTTGGGTGATGGCTCTTGAAATGAACGTATTGTTGGGTGTCTGTGGGTTTGTGGTAGATATCTGTGATTATGTGGTTGTTTTTATTTCTAATGAGTATATCTAAAAATGGTAATTCGTTAAAATTATATTCTTGCGTGAATTTGATTTTTGGGTGTAAGTTTTGAAGTAGTGTATGGAATTGGTTAATATCACCCCATGATGATTTCCAAAAGATGAAGCCATCAAAAATAAAGAAACAGCAAAAATATACAAAGCCTTCATAGAAATGGATGAAATATTTATTCCAAGGAAATTCCGCGAAAAGATTAACCCACAAGACACGGAAAAACGAAAACAAATAAAAAAACACTAAGCATAACAAAAATGCAGGCCCAAATTGAAATACAAGACAAAACAGTAAACTTTACAAAGAAATACACAGATTGATAACAAATTATTAAGAAAAAATCAAGGAATTATGTACCAAAGAAACTCACCAATTCCTGTTTGAATTATGGGAGTCAAAATGTAAAAAAGAGGAAGAAAAATCTCGGAATATCTTGGAAAGCAAGATAACCTGGTTAAAAAGCATTACCAAGTAAAGAAAAATTGGAAAATGAGACAAAAAACAAAAATACAGTCCAAACTCACAAAAACCCCAATACCCAACACAAAACAATCATCAGCAAATACAGAAAACCACCCATCAGAGTCAAAAACCCGAATCCCTACCCACCCCCACACACACAAACAGACCCACAAGGGAAAGCACTCTAACACATTCTACCATACGCAAACACATCCACAAACAAACTCACAAAAGTAATTATCCTAACACATTCTACTACACGCAAACACATTCACAAAGCAGGAACCCCAATACATACCACCACCACACGCATTCACACCCACATAAAAAAATACAATTATGAACATACACTGAACAGCGCAAAATAAACCTGTACAGACCACCACACCATAACACAAACAGTCAAAGATCAGAACACACACATTCACACAACCAACTCTTTACAAATACCACCTAGCACAACAAACCAAACCAGGCAACCATTACCTATATCCAGGAGTACAACCAGAATTTCACAAAAAGTTCTACACACAATCCACATACAATCAATACAAAAACAACAAACCTAGGAACATCTGGAACAGGCCCCTAACAAAAGCCAACACACCTATATAGAGCCATCGAGAAACAACAACCCCAATTTTACCAAGGGAAACTCTCACTGGCTAGAAAACTCAAAATGTACAGGAAGAAGGTATCTCTTAGAAAACCCAAGATATATTAAAAACAATCATTATTTTTTAGAAGCCCCAGTCCGAACAAGAAAACCCGTTTAGATGACACAAAACCCAAAATAATAAACCTATCTACATATACACTTACAAATGACGAAATCAACCTACTGAAATTGGGCCTAAAATTCTGCCCTGCTCCTAAAAGCAATATAGTAGACTTAAAAAAAAAACTTAAGGAATTTGAACGCAAACTGAGACTAAGAGAAATATTTAACAATAGCGAAAGTAGTACAGATGAGTCACTAGTAAAAAAACAAATCAATTTATTCCCAAACAAAAAAAAACAATACCAATGAGATAAATATATTTTTTGAAAAACTCTGGAACCTTGACCTACAGGAAAAATCCAAATCATTCGACAATCTCACATATAGACAAAAGACTAGCCTTAGAGAACATTCGAAAAAATAATAACATAATTATAAAAAAGAAGCAGATAAAGGCAGCGCTATAGTAATCATGGACAGAACATACTATAAAACAAAAAAATTCTAGAAACACTAGAGGATAGGAACAGCTACAAAGTAATTGACACTAACATAGACAAAAACATTATAACAAAAATTACAAAACTCTGCACAACACATAATAAAATATTAACAAAAAAGAGAAGGATTTCCTAATAAACTTTGTACCAAAACAAGTAATTTCTACGGACTACCTAAGGTTCATAAATCGAGTGAAATAAAAGCAGCTATACATAAACAAAAATCTGAATACATTAGCATCCCAAACCCCAGTGACCTTACATTCAGACCCATAGTAGCAGGACCAGTCTGTCCCACTAGCAAACTCAGTAACCTAATAGACATAATATTGCAACCATATACTAAACAAATTAAAAGCCACATCAGAGACGATATCCATTTCCTTAGCTGCATACCACAAAAGGTAGATCCGGGGAACGCTTATGGCAACTTTTGACATCAGTAGCCTATACAGTAACATACCCCATGAACTAGGAAAAAGCGATCTCATTCTGGATTGAAAAACATCCAGAAATACCACATCCGAGATTCACTAAAGAGTTCATTATCGATAGTATAGACCTAATTCTAAACAATAACACCTTTGAATTTGACAACAAAAAAACTATATCCAAACCCTAGGTACTGCGATGGGAACAAAAAAATGGCACCAACATATGCCACCCCTAACATTAGCTTACCTAGAAGAAAACCTCTATGAAAAAGATAGAACAAATATATGGGACAAATATAAAGACCAATTCACTAAATCTTGGAAAAGATATCTAGATGATTGCTTCATCTTTTGGAAATCATCATGGGGTGATATTAACCAATTCCATACACTACTTCAAAACTTACACCCAAAAATCAAATTCACGCAAGAATATAATTTTAACGAATTACCATTTTTGATATACTCATTAGAAATAAAAAACAACCACATAATCACAGATATCTACCACAAACCCACAGACACAACAATACGTTCATTTCAAGAGCCATCACCCAAAAAGCTGCCTAAAAATCCATCCCTATTCCCCAGCACGTAGAATTTGTACAATAGTGACTGATAAACATCTCCGAAAATCCGCTTAGAAGAACTACATAAAACTCTCAAGAAACGAGGCTACCCCACAACACTAATAAACAAAGGTATTGAACTCGCGAAAGAAATTCCTCTAGACCAACTTAGAAATAAAAAGAAACGTAACGTCGAACAAACTCTAGCATATGTCTCAACGTACAACAAAAACAACCCAGAAATATTCCCAGAAATCACAAAAATCTAGATTTACTTAGCAAGAATAATAAACTGAATAATATACTAAAACAACCAAAATAATTAAGAGCAAACGCCAATCTAGAAACCTAAAACACATATTAACCTCATCTAAATTTAGTCAACACAAAATACAGGAGTCACAAATGCAACAAAAAAAGATGTGGAGTTTGTGACATCATTATAGAAGGAAACTCCTACACTTTTGAAAACCCAAAAAACATTCACAATAAACAAAAACTTAAACTGCAACTCCAAAAATGTAGTTTATGCACTTAAATGCACAAAATGTAAGAAGTCATATATAGGCATCAGCCAACAACTGAACAACAGGGTCTCCCTACACAAAAAGCAATATAAAATTGACAGACAACAGAAAACTTTTTGTATCACAACACATTTTCAAATGTAACCAGGGTAAGTTTAATATCATGCCGATATATCAAACAGACAATTACTCGTATCTACAAATACAGGAAAAAAACTTTATAGACAAATTCAAACCCGAACTGAATAGATCGTAACCCCCCCCCCCAAAAAAAAAAAAAAAACATGCACACAGGGTGACCAAATACAATGATCGCTCACATACATGGACGCACACTCATATACGGGAGACACGAGGAGATATATATATGTGTATGTACACATACATACATTTATGTATGTATATGCGGATGTTGACAACTTAAGAAGTACGTGTGTGTGTGCGTGTGTCGTGTGTGTGTGTGTGTGTGTGTGTGTGTGTGTACTGGTTCCATGTAGCTTGGGATATGTGTGTATATGTGTGTGTGTGTACTGACTACTTGTGGTGGGATAGTGTGTATGTGCGTATGTGTGTGTATGCGTGTATAAAAGTACAAATAAGTTTACGAATTCCTCGTAGTAAGGAAATATACGCACGCATATATACACGTATGCTGACAGGAACACGCCAAAATAGAAACAGATCCAAGAGCACATAGAGGTCACTAAAACATTAAAAGATTAAATGCCGATAACTACTCGCTGGACAAACCTTAATTGTTTTTATGACCCTTCACGCAGAACTCTTCATTGACAATTCTAGAAAGAAAATTCGGATTGCCAACACACAAAACAGAATGTCTCATATCGAGAATATTCCACATTGAACATGAAGAAAAAATTAATTATTTTTTAATAATATGTAAAAATCTCCACTTTCACCTGAAGACGGTTGCGAGACCAGACCAGAAACACGTGTCGTAAAAATTATAAAACAAAAGCGTATTTTTCTCAATAAATCCACATTACAACCAAAAACGTTTGCGGCACCCTCTTCTTTTTAATATACATACTTTTCTCTCATTGGAACCACTACAACATATTTCTTTTATATATATATATATATATATATATATATAAATCGAATTCACTTGAAGCAAGTCAGTAAAGTCACTAAGACTCTTAAAAGAATTAGAAAACAAAAACATTACTAGGGATTGAGAACAATAGGAGGGTAATCAAGAAGGCAGTAGATAACGATTGACATTGCATTTAAATTTTCGAAGATCAAAGCAGACTGAAAAGCATGAAGATCGAAGAGAGTTTCAAAAACCAGAGGTGAGAGAAAAGAAACTGTTAACAAAGAACATATGGTTATATCCCACCAATTCACCGAGAGGTCAACAGTCAGTCTATTTCGTGCTTAAAGGAAATGTTCAGGCTTAAAAAGCAAAGGTTTTTTTTTTCGAAACAGACTATCACCGCTGAATGTTGACCCCAATGCCCACTTTTATATTTACATACGCTCTATCTCTAATATTAAGCACTTTAACTCATACATATAGCATACCTTAAAAACCATAAATATATATATATATATATATATATATATATATATATATATATATAAAAGGTGCGATGGATAAATTATCGTCTAAATTACGCAGAAATAAAAATGACACTACCACCTCAATTAACAGATATATCTACTAAAATTGCACAAAAATATTTTGAAATACTAAAGAGTTAATTTATTCAATAAAATTGCCATTGCCTTCAATCACAGCCTCAAGACAACTTCGCAATCTCTTGCGCTTCACGCATAATAATCGAAGGGGTTGCAGTCTGGGGAGTTAGTCGGCCAGATATAAGGGGTAATGTGGTAGCAGAAATTCTCTGGCAGCCATGATTTGGTTCTCCTGCTTGTGTGGCATTGTTCAGTATCCTGTTGCCAAACATAGGATCTCCCTCCTGAAGGCTCTTGATGTAGGTCTCCGTGTTGACCTGAGACTCCAAACACCATGATGTTGACTGCATATATCATCCAACTCTTTCCGAATCCTCTGAAATGTCCTCGGATTGACACCCAAACAAACTGAAATTTTTGTATTGAAGCTTCCGCCGAGAATGCCAAGCAGTACAGTATGCCGTTTCCAAATTTCTGGTCGTATGAATTCCGTCATACTGCTCTTTTTCTCGCAAATGGCGCCCAATTGACCCTACTATACTGTGCAGACGGCAAAATAAATAAAAAATAACGCGCATGCGCGAAATCAGAAATATAAAATGTCGACAATTTACCCATCGCACCCGTATATCGCGATGCTAAATGTTATATATTTGTAAGTATAGCTAATTTTGGGGTCATGATATTTTACTGAAAACACATAATGCATAGTGTTTGTTTTAATTAAATTCTTTAAAAAAAAAATAGGTTAATTAAATGCCATGAGTTTAGTAAGAAATAGGTTTGATATTTGTTCTGAGTGAATAATATAAAAGAATTATAAAATAATTAAAATAACTAAATAAGCAAGTAAGTAATCGGTAATATTTAATATTTCGACGGTTTATGTATAATATTCCATATTATATGACCGTTAAGAAATTTGCTTATTAATATTTTTTATAAAAATATTTTTATAATGGCGAAATTATACTTAAAAAAAATCAAAAATTTTAAACTGATTAATGCAGTTCTTTTAAATATTTACACACTATTAACGGATTTTTACATTACACAAATTTCTAATTTGTTTGCAATCTTTGTTTAGCATTTGTTGTTTAGAGTAAAAATATCGTATCTGGTAATAAATCAATAGATTTATCTGACTCTGATCAGCATCGTGTACGCGAATCTTTGAAGTCGGTAGAAAGATCACCTTTATTTTTATTAATTATATATGTGCGTGTGTGTGAATGTCTGTGTCTTTTGCGATATATATATATATATATATATATATATATATATATATATATATATAAAAAATTTTGAAAAAAAACTAAACACATTTCTACTTATGTTAATACTTGTTGCAAAAATAAAATCCTTACATTTTTCTTCAAAAATGCATCAGAGCACGAAACATATATATATATATATATATATATATGTGTGTGTGTGTGTGTGTGTGTGTTTGTGTATTTGTGTATGTGTGTGTATATGTCTGTATGTGTATCTATATATGTCTGTGTGTATGTGTATATATATATATATATGTGTGTGTGTGTGTGTGTGTGTCTGCGTAGATAGATAGATAGATAGATAGATAGATAGATAGATAGATAGATAGATTATTCGCAATAAAATGAAACATTTTACTACTGTACATATGTACAAAGGCTTTTCCTACTTGAGCAAAATCCTACATCGAAACCCTAACCCAATGTCATCTCTAAACTCATATTTTTTTATCAGCCTACACATCTATACTGACTTTAAAAAAATCCATGGCAGGTTTTCCCTTGCCAAGTCCGGTACCCGGGGGGACTGGTCTAGTGGCCATCACATCCGATTTATTTGGTATCTGAGATGACGGACCCCACCCTCTCGTCTATTACGTACTGTGTTCTTTTCTTTACGCTTCGAGCAAGACGAGCTATAATAAGAAGCAGGCGTTGTTTGGATGGTCATTCGATATTTTCACGACAGATGATATGGTTAGGAGAAAAAATGTCAAAATACAGAATCAATGATTCAGCGTTTTTAGTAACCCTCATTTAATCTGACTATACGTTCTAAGGGAATAAGTCGTGGCATCGTCCTGGGTGGTGATTAAAGAGCTATATTTCCATCTTAAGACAAAAATTGCCGTCGAAGATTAAATAGTCTTATATTTCTTTTTAAAACCATTCTTATCTTATCGTGCCGAAGATTATTTAGTCTTATCCCAACACCCCATATCCCTGCGTTGGCATAAATGTTTTAATGTCTATTAACATTTTCTCTGGGGGTTTTTTCTATGGATTATCAACCATTTGAACATTATTTAAAGCCAGAAAATATTTTTTTAAAGATAATAATGATTTGGTGATACAAGTCTTACTAATTAACCCATAGCAGCGAGAAAAAGATGAATTCCTACATTTCCCAAGGGTATCGACGCAAAAGTGGACCTAACGAACTCAAGTGGAATGCGAACTCTGCTCTCTGATTAACAATTCAGTGTCGTTATCCATTACTCCAACTCACACCCAAGCTTGCAGCACCTGGTATTCTCAAGAAGTCACCTATTTAGGTACTGACAAGGCTTGATGTTGCTTAACTTCGGATATCGTACAGTAACAGGTGTTTCAACGTGATCTGGTTGTGAGCCTGTCTATTGACTGTTGGAGAATTCATATTTCATAATTTCTTGAATTCTCAGATTAATCATGACTAGCAGTGCTGTAAGTATTTTTATCACTAGATTTCGACCGGTACGTTCTCTAGTCTTTTTGTGGTGTTTCCTCGAACACTCCGGACGAAGAACCCTAATTAATCCGCGATTTTCACTCGCATCTACATTAATATCAACATCTCGTTTTCCAGTAAAACGTTTCGGCTTGTTTGTCTTCCTGCTTTCCTCGTGTTGTTCAAAGTTCTGGGGTAAATTATTGCCATGCTCGAATTGGGTGTGCTCATAGCTTAGCGGGTATCTTCATGAAAATTGGGATCGACGCAAGTTCAAATTCAGGCCGTGGTCGTTGCGTTCAATTAACTAACATTAATTACATTTACCGGCCTGAATGTTCCAGAAATTCCGTAGAAAATATGAGCTCTCCGACAGGAATCGAACCTGTAACCCTAATGGGAACCTTCATTTTATTTGACGTGCTTCTCTGTGGCTGAATGGTTAACAGAACATCAATATTTATTTAGATTCCTTGAGGTTTCTCCTATGTATTTTTTCTGACAATTATTACAGGTGATGGGTGAAACTCTTCCTTAAGGTTTTAGCTTATTGTTTTGCTTAGTATTGATTAAGATTTTTATTGTTTTGGATGTACTAGTAAGGACCTTTATGTTGAGTTTAGATAGATTCTTTTCGATTGAAGATATGATAAAATTAGTAGGCAGGATAATGTATTTTTTTGATTCATTGAGTTTCTCAGATGGGGCCGTCTTCCTTTCTTTCAAATAACCATGGAAATGTATGAATCAACCATTATACTGAGGTTGGCCCAGTACTAGGCTCGAGAACTGCTCAAGGTAGAGGGGTAAAATAGTAATGATGAATGAAGTGTGTGATTGGAATGAAAAAGAAGGTGGTGAAAAGTGAATATTCTGAGAATAAGTAGAATAGATGACGAATGACCTTGACTTGAGCGTCACGTGAATTAATCTGGCAATCACGTGACATTTCAATGCTTGATAGTAATTTCGTCCGTATGATAAGAGGTTCCAATGCATCAGCTGCCGGAAATTCGATGGTACAGCTGAATTTGAATGGGAGAGAGACCAATCGCGTAACCCGAGAAGCTGCTCACTAAGCACTGTCATTTTTCCACACAAGGAAAGCACTACGTCCTTAGTAAAGACACACACACATTCGCACGCACATACACACTCAAAGAAACTGGTTAACTTTACTTTCCTTACAAGTACGCTTTCTTTCCCTCGAAAAGCTATTTTGAAAATAACGACTTTCCAATGGATGCCGGAAAAAAAAGAGTTCCAGCATTTTCATATGTCCTGTCGGTGTTTTTATTCTAGACAGAGTAAAGAAAAATTTCAAAGACGATGTCTCCATACCGGCAGAAATTACTCACCTTGGGAAAAACACCTCTCTTACAATACACACCGTATCCAGAATTTCTGAAATATCTCCAGACGACCTATACATCGCCAACTCGAATTCATCCGAATGGATCGTCATGAGCCAGTTTACAGAAAGAACAGTATATGCACGAGTTCATTTCGATAAGAGGATTCGCAGATTCATCCTCTCTTATCCCTTGCCTAATCAAGCAGAGGAGTAGATAGGCTCACCTATCGCCCAGTTCACACTCCACCCTGATCTTTTGATCAGTAGAGGTTTATCCTATCCCTTGTTTCCTGCTTTGGATTGGGTTTCCTGTTCCTTCTAGTCTTCTTCAACTATATACTTCTAACGTCTCCGCCTGAACTCAATAGGTGTAGATAGGTTTGCTTATTGTCCAATTTACACTCCATCCCGTGTTTTTAAAACAGGAGTATAGGTTTATCCCTTGTTTCCCGTTTAAAATTGACTTTCCCGTTTCTTCTAAAGTAGGTGCCACTACAAAAAAACAGGATACCAAAGGTATAAAATGAACTTTTAAAAATTAAAAACTTTTCTTGAAGCTTTTATTTTAGTTTTAATTTCAAGCTAATAGATTAAATTTAATATTTCCAATAAGCAAAATACTTTGCTGTATTTCAAAACTAATTTAGATTGACTGGAAGGAGTTGTTTTTTTTTGGGGGGTTAGCGCCCTTTTTTCGTCTTTCATCGCAAGGTAATTCTCTTTATAAAAAAATCTTCCAAAAATACAAAATATACTTATCTGAAACTTTATTTGAGACATATTAGCTGATTTAAGGAATAATTAATCTGATTTGAAACAAATATTATTTACTTTCAGTTTACAATATCGCAGAAATACACTTTTTAACACAGTGGTAGATGTTTAATTAAGCTCGTATCGAGACAGTGTCTGGGCTTGATGAAATCTGGGGCAATCACGGATGACGCAATATTTTTCAGGGCCAAATATATTTCATCATGCACCCCGAAAATAGATTCATATTACTGCACACCACTGCAAATGACCTAATGTGAAAAAAAATAAATAGAAATCGATTATATCCTGTAACTCGAGTGGGTCTAAAACGAAAGAAAACTAAAGCAGTTGTTTCAATTAATTTGCACAAGGTTGTATGCTTTCCCGATGAATGCATGTCTATAAAGCTTAATTTATACATTAAACAAAATATGTTAGCAAATTTTTATTGCCCTATCCTTTCAAGAAGTAAACGATCGTGGCTCCCTGGGTTTATATATATATATATATATATATATATATATATATATATATATATATATATATTGATTCTTAAGTGATATTTAATCCATAGCTGGAAGGCAAAGAAGTAGATTATTGTCTTTCCCAAGAAAATTTGTGTGGAAATGAGCGTAACAGATTAGGCAAGAATTTTCACAAGACACACCAATTCCGCTTCCAGAGCCAGTAACCGTCGCGGTGTCTACATGTCTCATTACTGACCAAAATACCATCATCTTGGATTGACAAGAATTATATAAACTCTCTCAGGAAAAGATGTATAAAACAAAAAATATATAATATATATATATATATATATATATATATATATATATATATATATATAAAATAAAAAATATATTCAAAATTAATTGATAAACAAAGATTTCATAAATAACCTCACACATTGACCCTAATGAAAAGAGCTAGGAATGACCAGTACCCTCCTTTTCACTGTCTGTACCAACAAAATCTTCCCCCATATATATAGTCATCCACAGACAGAGCGTTTCGCTGTTTCACGGCACTTCTATATGGCTAGATGTCCGATTGCTGCAAGCCGAAATCGAAACTCGACCGATTTAACATCAGTCTGAGATCCTAACCACGGCAGAGAGAACGGGAAATTTTAACATCTGTCTATATTTCTGACATGAGATATTATGTACATTATTTACATTGCTCGGACTATCATCCTCATCTTTGTTGCCATATTCATCACAACGTTTCGGCCGTTATACGCTTCTTCAGGTGGTTGGAATGTCAAACTGAACCCTTTATTACGCTCGCTGGGGATAGACTGTTCCAGTTCCACTGTGTCATGTTTCCTCAAGAACACATGGCAGAGTGGATAAAGGCGTTAGTTAGATCCAGTAACAGAACCCAAAGAGTGTGAGTTCAATACCTGCTTAAGGCGGTGGAGAACTTGGAGAGGGGAATTAACAGGAGATAACTAATAACAGACATCCATTAGACATGGCACGTGGAACTAGAGTAGTCTACCCCAGCGAGCGAAATAAAGGGTTCAGTTCGACATTCCAATTGCCTGAAAAAGGCCGGAGCGTACAACGGCCGAAACGTTATGATAAATATGGTAACAAAGATGAGGATGATAGTCCGAGTAATGTAAATAATGGAAATTTTAAATTTTTCCATAAGAAATACGCTATTAGCCAGGAGGAGCTCAATTCATACTTGAAGGGCAATGCATTAATAGCAGAGCAACAGCAATAACTATTTTTTAAAATAACCTTTTCTCTAGAGAGTTCTATCGGGCCTCCGAGCGTATATATATATATATATTATTATATATATATATATTTTATTTTATAGATACATTTTATTATGTTTTAACGTTGTTATTTTATAGATACAAAATTTAAGCAAATGCTCTGTTCTTTGATTAACAATTTAAATAACATAACCGGCCTATATTTATGTTTTTCATTAAAATATTCGTTCTCCAATTTCCAATGTCTTTTAAACCGTCATATATAAATTGTCGGACCTTGTCCATTTTTAATATATGACGTCATTTGTTTACATTCGATAATGCCAGAGCAGATATGAATTCATAACGAGATTCATGGAAAATTGAGAGTTTATAAGCAAAATTCGACCTTGTCTACCGAACGCTTCTTTATTAACGGTAAGGCACGTCAGCGTATATGACGGTTCCGTATAGGATGCAGGTTCGAATCCTCAATAAAGAACGAATATTTTCTATGAAATTCAGGCCGGTAAATGTTATTTAATACTGTTTATCATAAACAGAGCATTTGCTTAAATACTTGTATCTATAAATAACAACGTTAAACATAATAAAATGTCTTTAATAAATAAATTGTCGGACCTTGTCCATTTCTTAATATATGACGTCATTTGTTTACATTCGATACGCCAGAGCAGTTATGAATGTACGAGATTCATGGAAAATTGAGTTTATAAGCAGTAAATTCGACCTTGTCTACCGAACGCTTCTTTGTAGCTTAACGGTAAGGCACGTCAGCGTATATGACGGTTCCGTATAGGATGCAGGTTCGAATCCTGTCAAAGAACGAATATTTTCTATGAAAATTTCTCGGACATTCAGGCCGGTAAATGTTATTTAATACTGTTTATCATAAACAGAGCATTTGCTTAAATACTTGTATCTATAAAATAACAACGTTAAACATAATAAAATGTCTTTAATAAATAAATTGTCGGACCTTGTCCATTTCTTAATATATGACGTCATTTGTTTACATTCGATACGCCAGAGCAGTTATGAATGTACGAGATTCATGGAAAATTGGAGTTTATAAGCAGTAAATTCGACCTTGTCTACCGAACGCTTCTTTGTAGCTTAACGGTAAGGCACGTCAGCGTATATGACGGTTCCGTATAGGATGCAGGTTCGAATCCTGTCAAAGAACAGATATTTTCTATGAAAATTTCTCGGACATTCAGGCCGGTAAATGTTATTTAATACTGTTTATCATAAACAGAGCATTTGTTAAATACTTGTATCTATAAAATAACAACGTTAAACATAATAAAATGTCTTTAATAAATAAATTGTCGGACCTTGTCCATTTCTTAATATATATATATATATATATATATATATATATGTGTGTGTGTGTGTGTGTGAAAAGTGTATATAAATGTAAATAAATATATGTATGTATAATTATTTATATATTATATGCGCGGTACTTATTAGAAAGCGCTCAATATCAGAGATAGAGCTAACATATTCATTTTGACTGACAAAACCACAAACATATATACTACAATCAACTCTTAACCAACAAAATTACACAACTATACAAAAAGACAAACACGAACACAATAAACATTATAAACCAAGAAGCCAAAAATATAGCCACCAAATTGAATATAGACGGAAGAGTAAACAAACTAGCTGGACAACATGCTTTCATCACGGCAAAGGACCACAAAGCCAGCTTCGTAGAAAAACCCACATTCAGACCCGGCGAAGAGCGAGATAAGAAAAATTAGTAAAAAGATACTAGAAAATATCAACACCAGCCTAAGAGAAAAATTAGGTCTCAACCAGTGGAAGAACACCAAAGCCGTCATAGAGTGGTTTAAAACGATAGATAACAAGAACAAATCCACTTTCATTCAATTTGACATTGTGGATTTTTATCCTTCCATTACAGAAAGCATATTAAATGAAGCTATACAACTGGCACAACTAAATGTAAAACTCACGGACGGAGATATAAAAATAATCAAGCATTGCCGCAAATCCCTGCTGTTCCACAACAATGAACCATGGGCAAAGAAACAAAACTACAACCTGTTTGACGTAACAATGGGTAGCTACGATGGATCAGGAATATGCGATTTAGTAGGCATACTCATCCTATCATACCTGGCCAGAATCCTGGAGAGAAAGGACACAGGATTATACAGAGATGACGGTCTTATCTTAATAAGGGAATCCAATGGCCCCAAAGTAGACAAATTCAGGAAGAAAATAGCGAACGCCCCAAAAAATATTGGATTCAAAATAGAGATAAATACAGGCACAACAATAGTAAACTTCCTTGACGTCACTCTTAACCTGATCAACAACACATATGAATCATGCAAAAAAGAAAATGACACCCCAACTTACGTACACACATCCTCCAACCATCCACCTTCTATCATCAAACAAATACCAAAATCAATCAGCCGCAGACTATCTGAGAACTCATCTAACATGCACATTTTCAATAGCAAAAAAGCACCATACAACGAAGCACTAAAAGCAAGTGGTTACACACAACAACTACAATATATACCTCCACAGGCAAAACGCAGAAACAGAAAGAGAAACTGTTTTAATCCACCATATAACAAAACCGTTAAAACGAATATAGGCAAAATATTCCTAAACTTAATAGAAAAACACTTCACTGAAGCAAACAAATTATCAAAAATATTTAACAAAAATAACGTAAAGATCAGTTACAGCTGTACAAAAAACATAACAGAAATAATCAAAAGCCACAACAAAAAAATGACAACCTACAAAAATGAAACCAAGGATCCAATATGCAACTGCAGAAACAGAACAACATGTCCACTCCAGGGAAATTGCCAACTTACGAACACAATATACAAGGCCGAGGTAAGCACAAACAACAACACTATGCACTACATCGGTGCCACCGAAGGTCCATTCAAGATGAGGAATAACAATCACAACCTTTTCATTCACCAACAAGAAATATTCGAACAGCACACTTTCTACATACATATGGCCGCAAAAAGACAAAAATATCACACCAACAATAAGTTGGGAAATATTGAAAAAAGCCCCTGCCTACAGCAACATTACAAAAAAATGCCTACTTTGCCTACACGAAAATGTAGCAATAATATCACACAAACCGCAAAAGAACTTACTAAACAAAAAATCAGAGATAATCTCCAAATGTAGGCATGAGAACAAGTACCTATTATCCGAATTCATACCAAACGGATAAAATAGACAAACCACCAACAATCACAATTTAATTTCAAGATACCATCAAAATAATTGCATCTATCATTATTATCATTGCACCACCATTAGTAATCACTTCTACCACTTTACAATAACTATTAACTCATAATATCATCATTACCACCAACACCCAACACCATCACTTACACATCACACCTACTATTAACATATAAATCCACTACAATCTTTAACGCATATTACTCCCCCAGCATTAAAACAATAAGATCAGATATAATTTCCATATGTAACCATGAGAATAAACACCTATTACCAGGATTCATAATAAATAAAAATAAACAAATAAATATAGAAAATAAAATAAAATAAAACACCAACAACCACTCTTTAGTTCAAGCTAGCACCACAATAATTACATTTATAGATTTTTATTATTCTCCCACCAACATTACTAATCACTACTAACAATTTACAATAAATATTAACCACTTATATTATTATTGCCACCAACCCCCTTACATATTACTATCACACCATATCTACCATTACCATATAATCCTGCCATAATTATTAACGTAAACTACCCCCTCTCCCAGCATATTTAATACCACCATAAAAATAACCAATAAGGATTACAAACTGAAATCTCTACCAGTCACATATACACAGTCACAAAAAAAACAAGGAAATAACCAGCTTTTAATATAATAACAATAATATTTTTGTAAATTAAAAATTAAAAATTAAAAATTATAGCAATATTCAACTACCATAATTTTACACAGAATACCTATTATCAGGATTTATACCAAAATAAATTAATACATATAACAAAATAAAATAAAATAAAACACCAACAACCACTTTTTAGTTCAAGCTACCACCACTAGCTACCACCACTATAACTACATTAATGGTTTTATCATTCTCCCACCACCGTTAATAATCATTTCTACCAATTTACAATTTCTCCCAATTTACAATTTCTACCAATTTACAATAACTATTAGCTAATTATATTATCATTGTCTCCAATCCCTTGCAACATTACTATCACATCATATCATGTAGACCCGTTATTAAATTAAACTACTCTCTCACCCAGCATATTAAATATTAAACATCACAATAAAAATAACCAATAAGGATTACAAATTTCTACCTGTTACATATACACAGCCACCAAAAACAAACAAATAACCAGCTTTAAATATAACAAATAAACCCCCATTTTTTTTTTCAAAAATTTAAAAATAAATATAAATAATAATATTTTTACCTATCATAATTTTACACAAACCCCACCACACGTATATGCATACATGCGAGGAAATATTATTCAGCAGAAAAATAAATAATATGACGTGGATACATTCACGAGACATTCAAGAGACATTTCCGCCACACTTCCAATCTTTAAATTTCAACATACAAATGCGTATGTATAGACACAACACCACCCGTATACATACATATGTCATATCCGAAACTGCCCACATATGTTTATGTATGTATGAGTCCCGACGGACGACCAAGTATGTATATGTGTCTGCATACATCGATGTTTGCGTTAGTACGAT
>CAHIKZ030000813.1:712500-775000 GCA_903632075.3 Acanthosepion pharaonis | reverse complement strand
ACATTCATACATACCATAGCGAAGAGCTCATACGAATAATTCTCTTGGAAGTATTTATAAAAAGGTCGCAGAGACGCAGCCTTATGGCCTGTTTGTGTACGTGTGTGCAAATAAGTCTAAAATGTTCGAAAGCTTGCCCACGCAAAATAATTCGTTCCAAAAGCAATGTGCCCGAGTGAAAGCATGCCTGATTTTTTTATTGATAAGATGAATATATACAGAAAAATTCAATGTTTACAGAAGTTTTTTTTGTAACTTCCTTTTGGGACGAACTTTCGTCCTGTTTTTCATTTTTTTTTTTTAAATTAAAGAAAAAAATTCTCCCCTGGTCCCTATCTCCAGATCTCTCAGCGCACTCCTCACTTCTTACTTTTATCTTATTTCTTCTCTTCCTTGCACTTGTCTTCGACTCTCCCACCTCGACCGATTCCTTCTCCATTTCCCAGCCCTGCAACATTTTAAAATACTGCTAAAGAGACTCTCGAATTCTACTTTGCAGGATGCGAAGAAATCATTTTTATGATACAGCTATTTACTCCTGTCATAATAATAAGCCCGATCAGTTCGATAAGGTCAAATTGGGAACTGATCTAAAAATGACCTACTACCTGCAAGATAAGGAAAGGCTCGTTAATTAACGCCCTGAATCTTCTGAGAGAACCATTTTCTGCCTTCTATCGGCATGGGGAATGCTAACTTGCAGGTGAGTGACTTATTGCGCCTTCTCGGGATAAAATTTTCGCTGACATGAAGTGGAGAGATTATATTGAATTAATTGCTGTCTGCTGCTACGAAAGTTGTTTCACTGTGTCGTGCTCGACAATTTTTCTCTACAAAATCTATCTTACATATTTAGAAGTCCAGCATTTGTCCATGCTTTGAATATTGCTGTCACATTAAATTCTAAGGTGACTGAATACGAAACAGACTCCTATGGAGAACGGAAGGTTCAACTTCCGAAACAGTGTGAACGTAGCAGCCAAGATGAGGATGCTAGGACGAATAACAGAACATACAATAATATATTATTTTCTCTTAAATGCGTCATCTTAGAAAAAAAAGCCGGAAAATCACATGAAGCATATTTCTGAAAGTATTCAATAATTCCAATTATTTTTCCAGGCACGGTGGAGTAATGGATAGCGACTCGGATTGAGAAATTGGAGGGCCGCGTTCAAATTCCAGTCGAATTCACTACATTCACATACCCTTTGGAAAGGTATGAATCCTCTTCTTCTCCCTCCAGCTATGGGTAAATAGCAGGACAGACCGGGTTCTATAACCTTGGATGGCAACTAGTCTACTGCAGAAAAAATGGCAACCTACTGCGGGAAAAAATCTGTATCGAAAGATACATGATCGCCTAAGCGTGTATCGTGCATGGCACATAACTGACTGGCTGATATTCGGACCATTATCATCATCTTTGTTGTTTTCATAACATTTCTGCTGTTATGCTCTCCGGCCTTTCTCACGTTCGGAACTGAACCCTTTATTTAACAAATAATTGAAGGCACGGTGGAGTAATGGATAGCAGCTCAGATTGAGGAATCAGAGAGCAGAGTTCGAATTCCAGTCGAATCCATTACATTCACTTACGTGCTAATACTCTTCGGAAAAATATATGAATCTTCTTCTTCTCCTCACAAGAATGGGTAGATATCAGTACAGACTGGGTTTTATAGCCTTGGATGGCAACTGGTCTACCGCAGAAAGAATTGGCAACCTACTACGGGAAAAAAATCTGCCTCGTCAGTCATGATCGCCTAAGCGGGTGTCGTTCATGGCACATAACTGACTCTCTAGAACGACACCGTGGACTGCCTTTTTGCTGCTAGAATTGGTTGATATTTTAGCGGCATATCAACATCTATGGTTCATTTAATGCCAAAATTTAAATATTTTTAATACAATTTTATTCGTGATACCTAGTGTTCAAAATGAATTTTTAAAAATGGAAAACTTTCTTGAAGCTTCAATTAAAAGTTAAAGGATTACCGTTTCCAGTAATCAAAATATTCTGGTGTATTTCAAGCAGAAATTATTAGCACCTTGAATAAGTCCGCTGTTTTCCAACAGATGGCGTCCCCAGAACTGCGTGCGTGCAGTTTCAGATGGTAATGCATCTATAAGGATGTACTATAAACAAGCTTGAAAATCAATGTATGTCATTTCGATGAAGTGTAAACAACTTTATTTTTCATAGCTTTAAACATGTCGGATTGTGTGCCAAAGAAAGTGTAATTGCGGGGAATTTTACTGCACTAATTCAGTCAAAAGAAATCTGCTGCTGAAGCACACAGAATTCTTGTTGAGACTTACGGCGACCATGCTCTGTCGGAAACAGCATGCAAAGATTGGTTTAGACGATTCAAAAATAATGATTTTGATGCTGAAGATAAAGAACGTACTGGCGCACTGAAAAAGACGAATAACTGGAGGCATTACTTGATGAAGACTCATGTCAGGTGCAAGCTGAACTTGCAGAATCATTAGGAGTTGATCACACAGTTCTGAAACGTTTGAAAGCATTATGAATGAAGCAAAAGCAATGACATTGGGTGACGTGCGAGTTGAAGCCGAGAGATATCGAACGGCGTCTTTTCACGTCCAAAAAGGAAAAGTTTTTTTGCATCGTATCGTAACTGGCGATGAAAAAAGGATACATTACGATAACCCTAAGCGTAGCATATCGTGGGTTAAGCCCGGCCGTGCATCAACATCGGCGGCAAAGCCGAATATCCATGGTTCAAAGCTTCTACTTTACATGGTGGGATTAACTGGGTGTAGTTTATTATGGGCTGCTCAAACCGACGTAACCATCACGGGAGATCGCTATCAACTACAATTGATGCGTTTGAGCTGAGCATGGAAGACAAACCGGCCACTATACGAGCAGAGACACGAAAAAGTTTTGCAACATGACAACGCCAGGCCACATGTTGCAAAATGGGTGAAAACCTACATGGAAACGCTTAAATGGGAAGTCCTACTTGACCCGCCGTCTTCACCAGACATTGCCCCGTCCGATTATCACTTGTTCCAATCGATGGCACATGACCTGGCTGAGGAATACTTTCATTCTCATGAAGATGCCAAAATATGGGTCGAATCATGGTTAGCCTCAAAAGAGGTGTCGTTTTTCCAACGTGGAATTCAAATGCTGCCAGAAAGATGGAAAAAAGAAGAACCCAACATGTTAATTACAAATTAGAGATTGCAGAATCAAGTAAAGGCGAAGATTTAAATATAAGATAGAAAGTGCGATACTGAAATCCGAAGACGCAAGACGCATTAGTGAAAGATGCCTTCTAAACATCTAAGCAAAAAGTGTTAAGAAACAGGAACATCTCGTTAAAAATAAAGAAAAGAGTACTTAACTGTTGTGTAATATCGGTCTTCCTATACGGCTAGGAATACTGGACAATCTTATCACAGATGAAAATACTTCAAGCAACAGGAATGTCGTTCTACAGAAGGATCCTGAGAATATCATGGACTGAACATTGTTTAGAGTTTTACAGACAATAGAAAATAAAAGATAGCGAAAAGACAAAATTACTAAGAGGTACAATGAGAGGAAATTGTGGAGAGCCGTGACCGGACACGTCCTGAAGGGATACGTCAGATAGAAGAAGAATGAGATCGTGTAAATGGTTGGCAGAATAAGGATTATGAAAGATAGCGAAAAGACAAAATTTGTTAAGAGCTACAAAAGACGGGAAATTGTGGAGAGCCATGACCGCACACGTCTAGAAGAGATACGGCAAATAGTCCACTGTCTGTGGATGACTATATATATATATATATGATAAAAAGATAAAAACGGTGACCAGAGAACTACTACGGCTTCGCCCGCTATGGTCTTGTCAGGCGGTTTGATCAGCATATATATTTATAAAGAAAAATATAAGCTGTCAATTGTTGATAAACCCTGAAGAGTGGATGGAGCTATTGCTGGCTGATCCGTCTACGAAACTCTGAAGTCAGGATGAGCAAGGGACCCCCTATCAGACAAGTGTCAAACTATATTTGCATCATTTGAGTTAATTATATATATATATATATATATATATATAAAGTATATTTTTAATTACCCATATATATCAAGTTCATTTAAAATTTCACATATACACACACCCACACGCACGCACACACACACACGCACACACATACACACACACACACACACACAGACATATATATATATCAATTATATCAGTAATTCTTTCGTTTGTAATATACTTCCTAACTAGTTACGACCCATACGATGTGGACGCCAAGTGGCACTGACTTTATTATAACCAAAGTTCTTTATTCTAAATTGTATACAAAGTCAGTTGTGCATAAAACTTTTGATTTGGATTTAATTTGTAATTTTAAAATGGCTCAAAGCGCTCGGATATACAGAACTTTTCTACAACTTCTACGGGCACAAGAAAAATTAAGTAAAATTAAGTTAATCGCTGTGCCTTGTCAGTCGTATTTAACGAAATTATATATATATATATATATATATATATATATAGAGAGAGAGAGAGAGAGACGATTGCATATAGCATGAAAACAGACTGTTGCCTCTAAGTGTTGACTTCTATGTTCACGTTTATATTTACACGTGCTCTATCTCTGATATTGAGCACTTTATCCCATAAATATAGCACACTCTAAGACTATATTTCTTATATATATATATATATATATATATATATATATATATATCTTTAAAAATCGGTCGATTAGTTCAATCCGCTACCTTGGTTTCAACTGATTTCCTGATTCTTAAAGTTAAAAGTTCTACATGTTATTTTTACTTTTTTTTTTTTTTTTTTTTTGTGTATTGAGCACTTTTTAATACTACTGTTTCCTAACCACTAACCTTTAACTGTAAACATTAACTTTTATATATATATATATATATATATATATATATATATATATATATATATATATATATATATATATATAAGTGAACATAGAAGTCAACACTTAGAGGCGACAGTCTGTTTCATGCTCTATGCAATAGTCAGGCCACGTCTATATATATATATATATATACGCAAACTGGCGCTGAATAAAATTTCCCGGATTGTCCAAGTAAGAAAGCCTTCAAGAAAAATATATTATATATATATGTATATATTATATGCGCGTGTGTGTGCGTGTGTGTGTGTGTGTCTGTGTGTGTCTGTGTGTGTCTGTGTGTATTTGTGTATGTATGTATGCATGTATCCATGTACGTATTCACGCGTCTAGTTGTGTGGATGTAGGATATTTAAGTGAGTGATAGGTGAATGGAATCAAAATTAAAGTTATCAAATCGATGTTCCCTCAGCCGAAAATAATTGCTGGCCAATTTCAAATTTTAATCTCCGGCCCTACTGATGTTTTACGGCCGGGTGAATTCGTACCGGTTGGCGAAATGACCCTAAATTGCCTGGAATAACACATTATATATTATTAACGTTAAAATAACTCAACGTGGCGTGAAACGGCTCACTTAGCTAATCGGCACCTTTGGCAAAAGCCAAGTAGGAAACACATTGCTTGGTCTAAATTACTATTTTTGATTACACGTTGTCAGCAATGACAGAAAGTTTAGTTAGTTTGTTTTTTGTTTTTTTTAGACTCAAAGTCATAATTCTACGCCTTTCTCTTTTTATCACTGTCTCTCTATCATGTGATGGTTGTGCACGCACGGCTGTGTGCATTTAAGATATGTCTGATCATGTGTCTCCACAGCATTCTCTCTGTTGTTGCTATAAGGAAAACCTAGTCCTTTTGACCTCCTTTGTATTTGTGGTTCATTATCCTCTGTCCATTTTCTCGGAAGTAGGTTATCCTTCTCTTCCGGCGTACCATTTCCTTTCAAGAAGTAATCGATCATGGACGTCCACAGCTTCCCCTCTTATTGTTCTCAGTGATACTTGTTCCTTCGTGACCCCTCTTTTTCTCATAGCGTCATCCATTTTCTCAAAGTTAAAGCAGAATAATTGTTATTTTCCTCTGCTTCTCTTGCCTTCTATACGTCCTGTGAGCGCTAAATTCTCCAAGCCTTCTTTCCTCATTATGTGTCCCTTTAATATCAGAATGTTATATGATCAAAATTGGCTGGTAGAACTAAATGTCATTCGCTTCAAATCTTTCATTCATTTGTGACATGGCATTACATCAGCACTTTTTAATGTTATTTGTCGACCTCTCCATATTGTAATGATTTTCTGAAGGTTCTATTATTATACGCCTTTTCTGAACAGCAAGTTTCGTCGTCTGTTTCCGGCCCAACTCGGAAAGAATCACGCTCCTGTAGATTTTGAGTGTCATTTTCGGCTATCCTTGTTCACAGAAAGTAAAATAAATTTCAGACCTTCATTAGTAATGACTTGTGAGAGCAAGTGAAACTTATGAATGGGAATCATAGGAGCATTTACCATGGAGAATTTAGCGCTCACAGGACGTATAGAAGGCAGTAGAAGCAGAGGAAAATAACAATTATTCTGCTTTAACTTTGAGAAAATGGATGAACAGTGAACGGCTTGCAATGTTAAGCCTATGGGAAAGATGCTGCAGATTGGAGAATAAGTCTTCACTCACAAGACTGTCTAAATGTTCTAGCTGTAAAAGTCTGAACTGGTGGGATTAAAGAATGGAGCTCATCTGAACATTTGCCATGGAAATAGCGACAGAGTAGTGAAAGGCCTGCAATGTTGAGCCTATGGGAAAGATCCTGCAGATTGGGGAATAAGTCTTCACTCACAAAGATTGTGTAAAGGTTCTAGCTGTAAAAGTCTGAACAAGTAGAACTCAAGAATGGAGCTCGTTTGAACATTTACCATGGAAATAGCGACAGAGTAGCGAAAGGCTTGCAGAGTCGCTTCTGTGGTAAACAAGCTGCAGTTTTCCATCACAAGACATCCTGGTGCGATAAAACGGCCATTTTCCCATCATTCCCAGTACCTTGTAGACGTTGTTCTGCTTTGAATCCTTTTATAAGAGAAGTGTTTACGGTCACATCACATTGAAGCACCTAGGTGATTGTTCGCGTGGGAATACCAGGTGATGAAATCTTGGATGTGTGAGTGGTATAATTGATAATGGCTCGGAATTGTTAATCGGTGAGCCTTGTTCCAATTCCAGCTATATTCAATTACGTGCAAATACTGTTGGGGCTTGTATCAGTAAACCATTATTATCTAACCCCATATATTCTCACACTCTAAAATATTTTCTGGCTTTAAATAAGTTTCAAAAGGTTGATAAACCGTTAAAAATGAATCAACCAACACAATCTTTAATAAGACCTTTAAGAATCTGAATCCTTTTACAATTGGTTACAGTTTTGCAGACGGAGTATTTGCATATTATCAATAATCACTTGACGCATAGACGTGGAACAAAATCTAGTACCGATTGGTTGGTATTTAACAATATTTTTTCATGAAACTGTGTTTGGAAAGCCTAACAGGCAGTAACCTCACAAAGTTAGTAACCACGTTCAAGTGAAAAAAAAATTGTTGTTGTTGTTGTTGTTTAAATAACTAAATAATTTAATCATAAACGTCCTCCGACAACATCGATTATTGATAAATATCACAA
Organism: Acanthosepion pharaonis; assembly: GCA_903632075.3. NCBI lineage: Eukaryota > Metazoa > Mollusca > Cephalopoda > Sepiida > Sepiidae > Acanthosepion > Acanthosepion pharaonis. The sequence goes on along the minus strand of CAHIKZ030000813.1, from coordinate 767,404 downwards.
ACGACCAGAAAGGGAATGAATAAAAAGAATATTTTTTTAAATTTCGACACAACATATAGTTTATATATTGTTTATCTTCGTTCACGCCGAAACAGTGATCTAAATGCTAAGGTGGTTATCATTTACATTGGTAACACGTCTTGAGCCAACATGCCAAAGTCTTTTTAACTTGATTTTTTTTCCTCACTGAGAAATTCTTTTAATCAATTTATATGTCATGAATAAAACAATCTTTTATTTGGAGAATACAAAATGGCCAAATTGGCAATGAATAACAAAAACACAGTCACTTTTTTTTTCATTTACAAGAAAACACTAGCGATAAATAATTTATAAAGACGTAAATTATTTTTCTCTTGTCGCTAAGCTCTTATATAAGATGTAGCACATTCGGATTGATATAAACGATAAAAGCGGTTATATTAGGTGGGCCAAAAGGTTAGTTCGTTTTTTGTTTTTGTTTTTTTGTCGACTCTAAACGTAAAAATGAAATAACTTTTCTTACCTGTGGCATTTTATCAAATACGATGGTGTATCTGTGTATAATACGCGTTTAAATTTCTTACATGCGAAGTTTTATTTAATTACGCCGTTAGTCTTTATTCAGTATGACAGTTCTCCTGACCAAACTAAATAAATTCGCTATTTGAAGATAAAATTCATCATTATTAATTAGACTTTCTTCTTTTTTTTTAATTTGGGTGGGGGTGTAATATCACGCAGCCTTCTAAAGAAATGCGATTCCTGGGAGGAATACCACCTGCATATCTTTTATTCCAGATGAGCGTGACTTACCAGTTTGGCTACGGGAAACTATCATGAAAAGGCAAAACTCAATTATCCTTTTTAACCTTTAATATTCTAGAGGTGATTTTGTTTGCAAAGCAAAGATTTTATTTCGCCATTGCAAGTGGATCAGATGAATGAATGATAGCGTGTTTTAATTTTGCAGTTGTGTTGCCATATCCTGCTATGGCAACAGAAAGTGGCCATGACCGAAATGAAGTAGTGCAGTTGAAGAGCCCTGAAAAACAACGATGTGAAAGGAAAGAAGTGAATAATGCAGCGTGTTAAAGCTTAAAAATCAATTCACCCCAAGCAAGGCGATGAATCGACTAAGGCGCAAAGGGCGACTGGTGGGAGGGGAAGAGAATGAAAATACTTTAGAAGGAACCGGAAACCCTATCCTAAACAGAGAACACGACAAATAGACGGGAAATCAGAGTGAACAGCTATTTGATTATTATTATTATTATTATTATTAATAATAATAATAATAATAATAATAATAATAATAATAATAATTACAACAACAAAAACAGCGAAGATTGGTTCTTAATATGGAGAGCACGCTATGCCCAAGTCGTGTGGAAGGCAAATATTTTTTTAATTTTAATCAATCCCCCCCCTAACAAGGCGATAATGCCACTAAGACGCAAGGGGCTACTGGGAGAGAAAAGATTTTAGAAGAACCCGGAATCCTAGACAGGGAACCTCTATTTCTTTTCAAAAGACCTGGAAGGGTTGAAAACAGGACGATAGGCGAACCTATTTAATCCTGTTGAAGAAAAATAAAAAAAATAATTAGCAAATAGCATTTCAGAGTTCAGACAGAAACATTAGAAGATGGAGTGAGAGTTGCGTACCGGACATTTGTGTACTGGACAATTGAGTCCCTGGACATTTGCGATCCTAGACAAATGCGTCCCTGGAAATTTACACACCAATACTTTTAATTACTCCAAACAAGCAGAAAGGTAGTTACCATAAATAAAGAAGAAAGAAAAAATTTCTTTTTTAAAGGAAGAGATAATTAAGCAAGTAGTTTCAATTCGCTCCAGTAGTGCGTACCACAAACATCGAATAATTTCTGGATTTTATAGATTATATTTTTATTTGGAAGCCATGGCTAAGTTCCAAAAATCAAACAATGGTGGAAAAATATTTGTGGATGAGAAAAATTACAGCTACCACTATCATAAGAAAAACGCCGATGAAACAAAAACTTACTGGCGATGTGTAGAGTGATTTTGCAACATTGTTAATCTGTCATTGTATTTTAAACAAAAAATAAACATTCAATTTTTTTAATTTTATTCTTTTTATTCCTTTTTTAAAGATTTAGGATTACTACCCATGCTTTTTTTCAAAATTTATGGTAATTGCCTTTAAATGATTCAAAATTTTATCAGATGTACGCAATTATCCAGGGACGCATTTGTCTAGGGACGCAAATGTCTAGGAACGCAATTATTTGGAACGCAATTTCCCGAGAAGCAAATACCCAATACGCAACTGTACGCAACTGTCCTAGAATCGACATTAGAATTATAGAGTTAATTTAGAATGAACCGGAAACACAATCCTAAACATGAAACAAGGGATAAACCTCTACTCCTGTTCAAAAGACTGACGAAGAGTGTGAACCGAACGATAGGTGAACCTATCTACTCCTATTGAGAGAAAAATAACAAATAAATAGTAACTAAAATCTCAGAGTTTAGGCAGAGATTTTAGAAGTATAGATTTGAAGTAGACTTTAAAAGAAACCGAAAACCCGCTCCTAAACCGGAAACAAGGCATAAACCTCTACTCCTGTTCAAATGACCAGGGAGGAGTGTGAACCAGGTTACAGTCGAACCTATCTGCTCCTATTGAGGAAAAATAAATAAATATTAATTAAAATTTCAGAGTTTTGGCGGAGACTTTAGAAATATACAGTTGAGGTCGGGCACCTCGACGTGGTGTAATGGTTAGAAAGCTTGTCTTGCTAGATCAATTACGACTGAGTAATGAGTTCGATCCTCACTGGGTGCCGCTTACTTTCGGCCTTGTGCCACATCTAAGACGGGCTTAGAAAATCACTATACAATTGAGGTAAACTTCAGTTGAAAGCGGAAACCTAATACGAAATGTAATAAATATATTTCATTGAAGTAATTAACAGTTTGTTTTTTAATCCGAGAATTTTTCTTGTCGCTAAAACCGTTGTTTCCAAACATTTTAGGCAATGGCACACCTCGAAGCAAATGAAAATATCACGGCACAGTAAGTAAAAAAGGGTATACATTTAAGTGTGATAAAATAAAACCATAGATTTAAAATACACACACAGATATGATCTTATTTTATTTCAATGTTTCTACTAAAATATTTGTGCAGTTTATTTAGTGTGAAACCCGTGTCTTGTGGTTTGGTTTTTTTTTTTTTTTTTTTTCCAATTTCATCAATGTTTGGTCGAATCTCTATCTATAAAAGGCAGGATTTGTGTGTGTGTGTGTGTGTGTGTGTGTGTGTGTGTGTGTGTGTGTGTGTGTGTGTGTGTGTGTGTGTGTGTGTGTGTAGCGAATGCACGGCCGCAATTTTCGACGGATTTGCACCAAAATTTACATGCACTTGCTCCAAGTTAGTGAAAAGGCCAAAACTGACTTTGCATTTCCCAAATCCCATCGATAGTGGAAATAATCGATTTTTTCATACTTCTACGGCAGTTTTCATGTAGTTTGCGGCCATTTTCTACTGGCCAGAGTGAGAGCCTATAGCTGACTGCCACGAATACGCAGGAAGATTCTATAGGCCAGCGTGAGAGCCAACAGCTAACTGACACGAATGTTAACTAGCATGCTAGCATGCAAAAAAAATCGATAGCTGCATTTGTCACAAGTGGGAAAAATTTCAATCTGAATGGCACTTTACTCCAATTGGCTCATTCGCTTGCTTAAACTCAACGTTGATTCTGATTCCGCAGAAATTGGGTTGGGTGTGAAAAAAGTATTTGTTGTTAACATTCTTTTTCATTCGTTTTTCCAGTTACGAGTCCTTTTTAAAGCTGATCGTTTGAGTTCATTTTGTTTAGTTCTTTTTTCGTAACAGATTTAATGTTTAGTATAGAGCTTAGAAAAAATCTGCAGTGTGAAATAGGCAAGAAGTAAGGCATGTAGCAACATCAGCACGGCAAAGGGCACTCCTTTAAAGGCAAGGAAGGGCAAAAATATTTTAAGTCAAATGATAGCGATTGCTGTATGAGTCATACGATTTTTGAATCAAGCACGGGCAACGCCGGGCCATGCTGCTACTGTACGATATGAATTACATAAATAGTTAAACAGAAAAGGATTTTTTCATATGGCAAACAGGACAAATCAATGTCCAGTTAAACTCAGATGATTTCAAAATAAATAATTCCCAAAATTGTTTAATCTGGGCTGCACGTTAGAGACGCCTGAAAGTGATGAAAATCGGTAAAAGGCCAAAAACTTGTCTCACTCAAAGTTTTCATGATCTCTGGGGCTTCCGGTTGTACCCTGTTGATTATTTTCACTGCTACTGAATCAAGAAAAGCTAGGAATCCCTCCACTAGATGCCACAATAGCCAACAAGTGAGTTAGTTTCTATAAAAATTCCAACTAAAAACTTTAAAAAGGTAATTTCCCACAGAAATTTAGGTTTACATTCATTTGAAGCACATAAAAAATATATATTTTCTTAAAAACACACACACTATTAGTTTAGTAGAATCTTTACCAGAACAGTTGCATAAAGCAGTGCTTCTCAACCATTTTAAGCAATGGCACACCTAAGAGCAAATGTTAATATCACGGCACACTTAGCAAAATTTTTAAAGGATATACATTTAAGTGTTAGGAAATAAAAACATAGGTTTTTTTTTAACAACACACACATAAATATGAACTTACATTATTTCATTGGTTCTTTTCAACTATTTGTGCAGCTTATTTAGTGTGAAACGCGTGTCGTGTGTGTGTGTGTTTTTTTTCGCCATTTTTTTCAATGTTTGGTCGAATGTACAATAAGAATTACATAAATAAGAAATAGAAAATTGTAATAAATCTGATAAAGCCTTTTTAGCTAATGTGGGATATTCCTTTTGTATTGAAATCTAGAATTTATCAATGGGTACTGACAAATGTTTCGGTCACTAGAAATGGTGGCCAATTCTTCTTCTTCACATGAAGTCCAATATAAGAAGGAACGCAGTGAAAAGAATTACTTGAAAAAAGAGTTTAATACTTATTCAAATACTAACGCTGCACAATTACTACTTACACACACACACACACACACACATATAAGACATTTTTATGTTTATACATTCTTTTTTATAGAAACAAATATTTAAGTAAATGCTCTGTTTATAATAAACAGTATTAACGACATTTACCGGCCTGAATGTCCGAGAAATTTTCATAGAAAATATGCGTCCTCCAACAGGAATCGAACCTGTATCCTACACGGAAGCGTCATATAGCCTGATGTGCTTTACCGATTTAGAAGGAGCGTTTCGGTTAGCAAGTCCAATAAAAGAAGGAACACAGTGAAAAGAATTACTTGAAAAAAAGTTTAATACTTATTCAAATACTAACACTGGATCATTACTACTTACTTACACACACACACACACACACACACACACACACATATATATATATATATATATATATATATATATATATATATATATATATATATATATTTTTTTCAGGCGGTTCAGGCTAACTTGTCAAACTCTCTGCCTTTGAGCAGAGAGGAAACCCTGACGAGCCTATGCCGAAAGGCAGAGTGTCATCTGGGGAGGTAGACAAGCCTGACCTCGTGTACAAAGGGGTCTACAGGGTATTTTTGCCCAAGCCTACGGTCTCAGAAACACTCTACATAAAAAAAAACGTCCTTGTGTTATATCTTGCCTTGTGGGGGATGCTAAAGTAAAGAGACTTAAGATCATCACGCAACACATTAGTATGCCACGGCAGTTGAGAATCATTGCTATAAACCATTATATTGATTCGCCATGATGGACGGTGTGTGACGATCGCTCTTGCTATCGCTAGAGGCAGACAATACGTAGAGGACTGGAGCGATAACAGACAACGACGATTGCCACTCGATGAAAAAGCAACAAGTACGCAACACGCAAAGAGGGAATCTTCCACTAAAGTCACTACAGCCGAGACTGGCACCAGTTGAATCAAAAATCATCAGGTTCAAATTCATGGTCTCCAGAAATTGATGGATGACACTCACTTTATTCTCAAGCTGTGATTTAAACGCTAATGTAGTTACCACTTTCAAAGAAGAAGTCTTTATTTAAATAACTAAGCAGTTTAATCGTAAAAGTCCTCCGACAAAATCGTTAATTGGTAAGTATTACAAAAGACCAGAAAGGGAATTAATAAAAAAAATCAATTTTTTTAAAAATTTTAGCACGACTTATATAGTATATATATATATTGTTTATCTTTGTTGGCACCCAAACAGTGATCTAATTGCTACGGTGGTTATCACTTTCTTTGGTAACACGCCTTGAGCCAACAAGTCCTTTTAACTTGAATTTTTTTACCTCACTGAGAAATTCCTTAACTCAATTTAAATGTCATGAATAAAACAATCTTTTATTTAAAGAGAACACAAAATGGCTAAATTGGCAATGAATAACAAAAACACAGTCACTTTTTTCATTTACAAGAAAACGCTATGAAAACAATAGCGATAAATAATTTATAAAGACGTAAATTATTTTTTCCTGTCGCTAAGCTCTTATATAAGATATAGCACATTCGGATTGATATAAACGATAAAAGCGGTTATATTAGGTGGGCCAAAAGGTTAGTTCGTTTCTTTTATCGACAGTAAACTTTTTTTTTAATTATTTCACCCCAGCCATGGCAATAATGCCACTAAGATTCAAGGGGCTAACGGGAGTGAAGGAGAATGAAAAAAACATTAAAAGGGACAGGAAAACCAATCCCAAATTGTAAACAAGGGATAAGCGTATACTTCTGTTAAAAAAACTGGGGAGGTTTACAAACCGGACGATTGACGAACCAATCTAATTCTATGGAGTAAATAAATAAATAGTAAATAAAATTTCAGAGTTTAGTTGGAGCCATTAGAACTATAGAGTTGAACTTTACGCACTCTAAGAAGTAACTAACTTCAACCTTTCCCATGCGCATGCGTACTAGTTAGATACTTCAACGTATTTCGGCGCGAATTTTCAACGAGAGAGTTGGTATTTTGCGTGCTTAGATCCAGCCTGAAAATAAAGAGCCGAAACAATTGTTGATATCACAGGTTTTTTTTTTTTTGTAATTCGCGATGGAAACGTGTAGGACGGCGTGCGTTGTGTACGGAAAAGATGCTATTACGGAACATGTGTGTGAGAAGTGGGTTTCAAGACATTGATCGGGAAATTTTTTGGTTCTGGCCGGTCATCGTCCTGAGTATGACGATAAACTACATCCTGCAGCAAGGCCATTTGATCTGGTGGTTTTGAAGAGTGTAGAACCACCTATCAATTGCTGTTGTTCGCAGGTCTACCCTGACCAACGGTCGTAGGACCTATTAGGGTCCCAGCTGTAGGAAAATAGCGAATCCCCAAATTGTGGCCGAAACACTATGAACATGTAAAAGATTTTATGATAATACAGCACTAATCCCCGTTATACAACCAGGATGACAGCAGATAATCTCCTAATATCCAAATCAATTATTAAAAACCATCTGCAGCAGCTTGGTTACGTCAGGAGGCTCGATGTTTGGGTGACCCATTAATTGAATGAGGCTAAACATACAATCGTTTCTCTCAGACGAAACGTCGCAAGTCTCAGACTGCCCTATTGCTATTCCGAAGGAAAGAGTTCTGCCAGTTAACCTTTATGGCTAAGACCTGCCATGACACGCCCATTGTAGCGAACCACCCTCATTCCCTTTGTATTCCATTGGTGAGATGTAAGTTCTACTCGAGCAGATTCTTCACCCAAGCCGCTGCTCTGTGGAACCGACTCTCAAGAGAATGTTCTCTCGATCACTAAAATCTTAACCTGTTCAATTCTAGAATCAACCGTTATATCCCCCACATATCTGCATAAACTCTGTCTTTTACTCTGTAACCCTCTACCACGAGTGGCTCCCGGGCATTGTACAGACTGAATATCAATGTAAAATAAAACTACAATATATATATATATTTAATATTTTTTTTATTTTAATACGTTTTTTTATTAAACTTAGAATAATTTTTCCTATTTAACTTTTTTAGTTTTAATATGAAAAGTATGTTGAGATTGATTTTGTTTTAACTTAGACTTTTTTTAGAAACTTAGAATACGCCTGTGAATATGTGGGTGTGGGTACTTAGTGTATAATAGTAAGTAGTTTCAACTTTTTAATTGGAATATATATTTTCGAATGTTTTTTTTTTGTTGTTTTAACCTATAATGTTTTCTTTTAACTTGAATTTTTTCTTACTTCTGCTAAATTCCTTAAAATATGTCATTTCATTTCCCCATCTTATCTCAAGAGTATCTGTTTTTTTGTTTTCGTTTTTTGTTTTTTTGTTTTTTTTTTCAAAAATGGAAGTCGCTTAAGTACGCTGTCTTATCGTTACACTAAGTCCACCCTTTTTCATTCATTGTTTATTTATTTTCTTGCTTAAATCAGCGAAGGGTGGAGAGTTGTAATGAAGGAAAAGAGCTCTCTCCTTTTTTTGATATAAATTTTTATCAAGAGGAAATTTGTGCCTATCTGTTGTTGAAGTGATCAACTGAACACTTTAAAAGGTTTTATCTCTTTTTTTTTCTTTTTTCTTTTTTTTTTAATTTACTTATTCACTTGCGATTCTTTAAAAGTACTTTACCTCCGGGGGAATATTTCACAGATTTCCACTCGAACACCCACCCACCTCGTTGGTCCGGATTCATTTTTTGTAAGTATGTCTGTCAAATATCTTCTGTCATCACTCGCATTTTGTATATTAGGTTGATGCAAAAGTTTCTGGAAATTCTTAACAAAATCTTTGAATCATACGAATACATCGCTTCATTATTCAGACATCAAACTATTTCCCTAAATTTCTGTAACTTATAATGGGTTAGCCGATCTGTATTGGTTATAAATACAAATAAAACTGACCCTCTATTATTTTTTACTATGTTACAAACACAACAACAACAACAAGAGAAATAATCAAGTAGAAGAAAAATTGTTCAACAATAAATAATTTTTATCAACACAACAAATACAAAAATATAAGATGGTTAAGTTGTTAAAACATTTTAGAGTTCTTTGGTGTGTGATACTGAAAGAATTTAAGTTGCTGAACTGTATGTGTGAAAATGAGAAGGTGTAGTTAAGTATATTTGTTGCTGTAAGAAAATTAAACAGTTGTTTTTTTGTATTAAATAAAAAAGTGTTGTCCTTGAATCACTGATTTTTACAGAGTTGTTGCTCTTTTACCGGAGATGTTTGTTGTGGAATAAAATATTTTGTTGGAGTGAGCGTTCTTTTCACAAGCTGGGTTTATGTTAATTTATGGTAATTAACGTTAAGCCTGGAATTGGTTGACAAGGTTCGTTGTCGTGTTGAAGAATTTGGTTCGTGTTCTTTGTTGTTGTGTCGATCTCCAATAAAGTGAAGTGAATGAGTTGAATATTTTAAGGTCCCATTACCAAGTCGCGTCGAAGTTTCGTTTTTATTAGTTCTCTTGGTCACGTGGGGAGGCTCGTAAACATGTTTACATTTTGTGGCGTCAACTCGAGGTCAAAATTTGGGTCGGTACTTTCGGACGTAGTTGACGACATCTAATTGATATTTTTCAACCAATCAGAATGCATCAGTTGTTATACTTGGTTGGGAGCCTCTATGTGTTTAACTTGCACATATTTGAGATTTAAAACAAATGTAGGAATCTTATTCTACAAACTTTCAGCAAAAATGCGTATTTCCTCTTATTATCAGAGTTAAATGTTGACAGTTTCTGTTATAAAAGTCAGATAAATTTAATTTAGCAAAGCTTTAAGGCGGTTCAACCGTACTGTGTATGACGATAAACTCCATCCGGCAGCAAGGCCTCTGAACGGGATGTTTTGAGACGCGTGAAACCACTTCTTAATTGCCGTTGTTCCCAGGTCCACCCTAACCGGGGGTGGTAGCACCTGTTAGGATCCTATCTATGGGTAAACATCAGGATCCCGTCTTAAGAGCAAATAGTTAGCGTCCATAATGGGATCAAAATACTATTAAAGTATAAAAATAGATTTTTATAGTAAAAATATCAACAATACAATTTTGTAAAAAAAAATATTACCAGCAATACATTTGATTCTCAACAAAAACCTTCTTTACTCAAAATACGTCAATGAAAACTGAATAAAAAGTCACAAGACGACGCGTTTCCTCCTCTGAGGGACTTTCTCAAGGCAATGTGAAATGCATCGGCTCAATATAGTTTTTCTTCTTTTCACTTTTTATTCATTTTGTCTCTTCTACAGATATACTGCATGTGAGAATATTTACACACACACACACACACACATATATATATATATATATGTGTGTGTGTGTATGTACGCGCGCGTGTGTGCGTGCGCCAACGGCTTAGTGGTAAAATCCCTGACTGACGCCTATTCAGTTGGGTTTCAATCCTAGCTAAAGGCAACCGGGCGTCTAGCCACACTGATGAGCTGTGATACAGCAAAACAGCCTGTCTGTGGATGAGAGTATATATATATATATATATATATATATATATATATACTTACAAAATGGCGTATGATGTATATTATACTTACAAATTGCGTTTACAATATATCGCATTTTATCTCTGTTATTCATTTTTTATTTAAATCTTAAAAATTGTCATGTATATATAAAGACATGGGATGGATTTTTTATTCCTGATTCCGACATGAGGCCGGTAGACAAAAAGTAAATAAATCTACTGTTTAATAAATAAACGGAGCGTCTACTCAAATACGAGTATCCACTAAAAATGACGTTTAATAAAACCTGTCGGATTAATAAATAAAAAGTCCATCCAATTTTTTTTTACATTTTGCTTTTTTATATTAGGATACGAAACTTGCTAGATATGTCTATTTCAAGAGTCAAAGAAAAACTGTGTTTAAAGGATACGAAACTGAGTAGAAATGTCTATTTCAAGAGTCAAAGAAAAACTGTGTTTAAAGGAATTATTTACCTTCGCGTAGTCATCTACCCACTCTGTAGCAGGGAAGTCAAATCACGTTAGATTGAAGATGGTTTTCCCAACTGGAACGCAGGTTCGTATCCTGACGGGAAACGCATATTTTCTCTAATATTATTTCTCGAATATTCAAACGAAAATAAATACATACACAGTTTAATCAATACACAGAACATCTACTCAAATACGAGTATAAAAATAAATAATAATTTTTTTTTTTTAAAGAAAATGCAAACAAGAACATTTATACCTAATATCATAAAGTGACAGATGACATTTCTAGCGGAAAAGAAAATTTGATACTCACAGGACATATTGAATGTAACGGGGACGAAGGAAATAAGCGAATAATCTACCTAAAGAACTTCTTTAAATGATTGACAGAACAGGAATCAGGGGAGGTGGTTTGGTTTGGTTTGTTTTACGGCATATCAACCTCATTGGGTTATTTAATGCCGACAATTTTTTTTATTGCTTGTAATATTTTTTTTTCCAAAAATATATTGCTAGTACTATTTTTTTTCTTCAAAAATCTATTTCTGTTAATTTTTTTTTCTTAAAAAATCTATTGCTGTATTTCTGATAATAATTTTTTACAAAAATGTATTTCTGGTATTAAAACCTATTTTTACACTTTCATAGTGTTTTGACCCCAGTTTAGGGGGTTAACTATTTACCCATAGCTGGGACCCTAACAAGTGCTACCACCCCCGGACAGGGTGGATCTGGGAACACCAGCAATTAATAGGTGGTTCCACGCTCCTCAAAACCTTCTGATCAGAGGACTGTCGGACGTAGTTTATCGTTACCCAGGACAAAGGGGAAATGGTAAAAGACGCACATTACGAGATGTACAAGAAAAGAAATTATGGAGGACCGTGATCGCCTTCTGGACACGGCAAACAACAGAAAAAGTATAATCTTCCTTTTAGTTCCGACTTTCATGAAGATCTCCTCGTTGTTCGTGTGTTGATATAAATTCTTATAGAAATAAATTTAGATTACTTTTAGGAAACTGTACAAATTAACAAATATCTTTGTCATTATATTTCCTGTTTTCGTAATTTTTGCCGAATGAAATATTTGTCAAAAGTATGTATTTTGTATCCAAGACATATTTCGTTACAGACAGTTGTGCATCTTTTTTTATCATTTCACACCAAGCACGGCAGAAATGTTACTAGTATGCAGGGGGTTACAGGAAGTGAAAGTGGGGGAAAAGAATGAGCAGAAAGAGGATTAAGGAAAGGATAAAAGATTAACGGAATTCAAGAAGATGACGATTGGCTTTGTATTTAAGTTTTTGAAGATTTTAGTAATCTGGGAAACAATCTAGTAGCACGCTTAAATTCATAGAGACATCAGGAAAAAAAGCTTATTCGAACAGTCGCCATGAAAATATGTGTAGAAAAGACAGAAATAAGCCACGCCACATCGGTGAGAAAGTGAGTGAAGTTGAGATGTCAAATAAGGATCGATTACATTGCAGATCCTTCTTTGGATTTTGTCAAGAATTTTGAGATGTGCAGCAGAAACACCAGAACAGATATGGAAGCAGTTTTCAATGCACGGACGAATGGTAGATTTATAAATGTGCAAGATCAAGTGGCCAATCTAGTAGTACGCTTAAATTCACACAGTCGGGGATTAAGGGAAAAGATCTTATCAGAACAGTCGCCATGAAAATATTTGCAGAAAAGACAGAGAGAAGCCACACCACATCGGTGAGAAATTGACTGAATTCGAGATGCCAACAAAGTCACGATTGATTACATTACAGATTCTTCTTTGGATTTTGTCAAGAACATCGAGTTGAATAGCGGGAACACCAGATGCGTATGTATGTGTCTTTCACTGCAACATTTGTGTCAACGTGTACGTGTGTGTCCTTTAGAAATATGTTTGCATGCTTGTTTCTGTGGTGTGTATGTCTGCCCTAGTGTTCTGTGTGTGTGCGTGTGTGCATATGTGTGTCCATCTTTATGATGAAAAGATTATTTCCCTGATATTCCAAGTCATTAGACTTGACACTAAAAGTGTTCTACACCATTTAACCTTTTCTCTAAATGTACAAATATTCACAAATGCAGTCATATCTAAAAGAAAGAAAAGCTCTTTCTCTTTTTCTCTATTAACTGTTAAGTGTTATTGAATGATAAAATATGTACGGGGCCTACTGCTGGTTTGAAAAGGAGTTCGAGACGAAACTGGAGGTTGACATTGGTTACGTGATCATGAACATGGGCACAAAATTGAATAAAATAAAAATAAAAAAATGAAATCTGAACGTTGCGTTTCGTCTTTCACAATTTACAAAACTGATTTTAATGAGGATTTCCTTTTCCGGAATCCTTTTCGGTTACCATTTTCTTGTGACATTTTAGATTAGGGTTTCTCATTTTTTTTTCTTACTTCAAAGCGCACTTATAGAATAACTAAAAGTCTGAGACCCATATTAAATTTTAATAAGGAAGAATTAGTCATGAAATTTGAAAATAGGAAATTTTCGTTCCCAAAGATTAGTGGTACAGTTTTCCTTTAAAGAGATTTATGAAGAATCTACTTTTTTAGAGTGTCTGATAATGTTTAATGTAAATCCCTTCAGAAAGGCAAAGGATTATCTACTCCTTAAAGATTAAGGAATTTGGCATTCAGTTTAAAATATCAAACGACAAAGATTTGACTTAGACATGGAAGCCATGTACTTGGTATCTCGAGCTTTTTAAAAATAGATTTTTCTAAATATAAAAATTCTTCATTACTCTTCTGATAACTTGAGATGCATCTGGATACATTTCAGGTCGTAGAAGTGCGCTCGGGCGCACCGCTTGAAAAACGATGCTTGAGATTGTTATTTCTTCTTTTCTAAACTTCCATATATACATTTTACGTTCTTTCGGGCTTCCATAGTATTCCTTTTATTAAAATTTACAACTTTTAACCAGTCGTATAAATTTATCCTTTCTTCTTTTTTTTTCTTTTTATACTTGGGCTATGCGCATAAGCGTATGTTCGGGTTTTTGTAAATTATAATTTAATAACGAAATTAAAGTAATTAAAAGAGCACAATTATAAAAATACACTATAAGACATAATGTAGACATGGAAGACATGTACTTGGTATCTCGAGCTTTTTAAAAATAAATATTTTTCTAAATATAAAAATATTTCATAAATTAATCAGTTGTACATGTTTTTTTCCTTTCTTTTTTATTCTGGGGCTATGCGCATGCGTGTATAATCGGGTTTTTACAAATTTTAATTTAAAAACGAAACGAAAGTGATTAACAACAATAACTAATAATAAAAGAGAACAATTATAAAAAGACATTATAATAAAGTTATTTGAAGGACAGAAGTTTCGTCCTTGTTGTAGATCTTATTATGCACAATAACGATTTAAAATTACTAATAAGAAAATAGAACAGTTATAAAAATATACTATAGGATGCCCAGTAAAAAAAAGCGGTAAATTCAGGAAAAAAAAAAATTTATTTAGCTATCATATTTCATGCATAGACTGAACAACCATCGTATATGTTCGAAATGTTTGCCTGAATGTTAAACACATAGTTGTAAACGTGATAACCAGAAGGCAGTGGCTTTGCGGATAGTGTCAAAAGGAATTTAATTCCAAGCTTCAATTAAGTTCCACCCCAATGAATCAATATCGACGATGTCTTAACGACTATTTTGCAAGTGAGTTAGGAGTATACTCCAGATACAGTAAAATCCATAACATTCAGATTTGGGTTTTTAGAGGGCCATTAAGATGGACCAATCAGAGCTGATGGTGTATTTTCTCGAAGAATAAATTTTCCCTTTCTTTAGTGGACATCCTGTAGTAAAACTCTTATTTCAAACCCGTGTAAATAAGCCGACTAAAAATAAACGCACCAGACTATGTTGATGCTAATAATATGATGAGGTGCAAACTAGATTAGGCGGGTATAGTTTAGACTTGGCTGCTTTAGACACCAGTCAATCAGTCAGTTATGTGCCATGCGTGATACACGCTTAGGTGATCATGTATCTTTCGATACATGACTGACGAGGCAATTTTTTTCCCGCAGTAGGTTGCCATTTCTTTCTGCGGTAGATCAGTTGTCATCCAGGGCTGTAGAACCCGGTCTGTCCTGCTATTTATCCATATCTGGGTGGGGAGGAGAAGAGGAGGATTCATACGTTTCCCAAGGGTATTAGCATGTTCAGTTCATTGTATTCTCAGCATCCTTCTGTAGAACCATTTCTGTTGGCTGAAGTCTTTTCTTCATCTGTGATGAGACTGTCCAGCATTCACTGCCATATATGAGGACATATATTATATAAAAGTGTCAATCTCTTTTCTTTGTTTCTAACGAAATTTTTCTGTTTCTTCATACTTTGCTTACTATTTGGAAGGGACCATCGGATTTTGTTATCGCACTTCCCGTCTTCTGTTAAAACACTTCCCAAATACTTACATTGTTTTACTTACTTTGTTTTAATATCTCCCATTTATAATTAGCATTTTGGACTGTCCTTTTGCTAACAACCATGTATTCTGTCTTCATGCAATTGATGTTTGCCTCTTTCATCTCACTTTCCTTCACTCTCTTCTGTAGAAGTTCTTGTAATTTCTGTTTTGTGTTTGCTATAAACACTGTCATCTTATATTATTTTGTTAAGACCTCAAATGTCTGGGAGAACAGAAAGCTTACTACGAACACAAAAACTGTACTCTATAAGTCTTGCGTAGTCAATGTACTGCTCTTCGGCAGCGGGACTTGGAGTCTCTCCTCCAGACAGAAGAGACGCCTCAGCGACTTACATCTTCGTTGTCTGAGACGCATTATGTGCATCAATTGGTCCGACCGGTCACCAGTACCGTATGTTTCAACTTATACGCCCTACCACAACAGCACCGGTGCTGGCTTGGACATGTGCACCGTATGCCAGATGGAAGGATTCCGAAAGTCCTTCTGTACATGTAACTGACCACCGGCAAGAGGGCAACGAGAGTGACACCATCTTTGCTTCAAAGATGTCTGCAAAAGGGACATCAGGACGATGGGCGTGGACATCGAGAGGTGGGAAGATGACGCCAACGATCGTTCATGCTGGAAACGCGATTTACACTGAGGGCTGGAGCGAGGAGAGGAGAAACGAAGGTTTGCCGCCGGAGAGAAGCGTGCTCGACGGAAAGAAGGTGAAATCGGGGTAGGGACTGAGGCATAACTCTTTGGCGCATATCCAAGGTCTCCGAGACCGACGGATGTCCCATATAAGATTGTGGCTGCCAATAATGAATCCTGGTTGGAATTCTAATTCTCTCAGAATCGCCTCACTGTATAATTTGAATAAGTCCGGTGAGACGACACATCCTTGTCTTACCTCCTCTCTATTTTTGTATCTTTACTGAATTCGTTTTCTATCAGCATACTCCCTGTATACCTTCTGTATTACTCTAAAATCCTTCCCAATTAGTCAAGGTTACCTCAGAGTTCCAATAGTTCTTTGTGATGTACTTGAAACGCTTTTGAATAACGTACAAAACATAGTTATACATCTTTCGCATTTGTATTGCTCTTTCCCTTACTATTCTGATCCTAAGTATTACATTCTTTATTTCTCTGTGTAGCGGACAATATTCTCTGCCATACCTTGGCATTGTTTGCTGCCTACTTTTCATCATGTCAAGAATTTCATCTGTTATCTATTCCCTTTTTTTTTTTTCTTCTTTGTCTAGTTTTCTTTCGGATAATCTCGATTGTTGATATTATTAAAACATCTCTTAATATGTCCAACTCTGAATTTCCATTCTCATTTTGTTCATTGTATCTGCTTTTATCACTGTCCATATATTTCTCCTTCACATTCGAACCATTCAGGAATCTGTCGTATTGTAAATTGGGTGATGTCTTTGTCCTTTTCAATTTCTGTAGTTTCACTCTAAGTTTACATATCACTGGAAGTTTGTCGCTCCTGCAGTTGGCACTTGGATATGTTTTGCAGTTTAAAATTGCATTCGTGAATCTTATATATATATATATATATATATATATATATATATATATATATATATATATATATATAAAAGGAGAGGTTATAGCTGATCCAACGAGAGAAAACTGTATATTTTAAAGAGTAGAGACAAGCTGCAAACGTTTTTGGTTATAATGGTGATTTTTTAAAATATATATTATACTTTATTTTCCATATTTTAGCTACAAGTGTTTCGGGTTTTGCGACCTTCATCAGGCGAAGAATGGTTATTTCTACATATTATTTAAAGAAATAGAGTTTTCTTATGTTTTCCGATGTTTAACCATTGCCTTATGTGTGTGGTAGTTACTAGTAGTAGACTAATAAATTATCTAATAAAATAAAATAACGAAAACCAACTATTGAATCAGAGGAACGAATTAGTGTTTAAATGTCAACATAAAAACAAATTCAAATTTCCGTAGTGTAATTTTTTTAGCTACCTTAAGTCTCTCCCCGACTCTCATCTCTTCTAAAACCTTTTTACGCTATATTAATTACTAGCAGCATGGCCCGGCGTTGCCCGTGCTTGATTCAAAAATCGTACGACTCATACAGCAATCGCTATCACTTGACTTAAAATATTTTTGCCCTTCCTTGCCTTTAAAGGAGTGCCCTTGGCCGTGCTGATGTTGCTACATGCCTTACTTCTTGCCTATCTCACACTGCGATTTTTTTCTAAGCTCTATACTAAACATTAAATCTGTTACGAAAAAAGAACTAAACAAAATGAACACAAAACGATCAGCTTTAAAAAAGGACTCGTAACTGGAAAAAACGAATGAAAAAAGAATGTTAACAACAAATACTTTTTCACACCCAACCCAGTTCTGCGGAATCGGAATCAACATTGAGTTTAAGCAAGCGAATGAGCCAATTGGAGTAAAGTGCCATGCAGATTTAGATTTTTCCCACTTGTGACGAATGCAGCTATCGATTTTTTTTTCATGCTAGCATGCTAGTTAACATTCGTGTCAGTTAGCTGTTGGCTCTCACGCTGGCCATTAGAATCTTCCTGCCTATTCGTTGAAGCCAGCTATAGGCTCTCACTCTGGCCAGTAGAAAATAGCCGCCAACTACATGAAAACTGCCGTAGAAGCATGAAAGAATCGATTATTTCCACTATCGTTGGGAGTTGGAAAATGCAACGTCGGTCTTGGCCTTCCCGCTAACTTGGATCATGTGCATGTAAATTTTGGTGCAAATCCGTCGAAAATTGCGGCCGTGCATTCGTTAAACTTACACACACACACACACACACACACACACACACACACACACATCCTGCTTTTTATAGATAGAGATAATTTACAAACTTTCCTCTATTTTGAATATTTCCCTAATTCTCTCTCCGTTAAGGCCTCGTTACCTTATATATTTTCAAAAATTATTTTTAAATTTATTTTTAAATCCACTTTTAATTTTAAATTTAAATTTATTCTTTCCTATTTCTAATCCCCCCCCCCCAATTTGCTTTCATAGGGTTAATATTCTCTGACTTATTTAATACTCCTTCTCCCCTTTAAGATAATTAACACCTGTCCTGACCCCTGTCTGGTGCCTATCGTCTGACTTAAGCATTGAAACGTGTGACGCTCCATCAGGTATCTTCGGCAAGGTCAATTTTAGGTTGACCCTTTAGCTTCTAATATCTCCTCCTTACAGTTAACAGCGACTTCCCTCTACGGACGGAATAGAAAATATTAGAAAGATTTGAAATAATCATAATTAAGTAATTCATCAAGTCTAGAAGAAATCTCAAAAGAATGCAGAATGCACTGAACGGCATTTTAATAATTTCTATCACTTGTATATCTTTGCTTGAACCGGCTTTAAATGCTCTGGATGGAGCGGCTTGGTGATAGTAGTCGTGGCTCATGAGGGCACAGTCCTATGGGTAAGGAGAAACTCGGATGAGTTCCACCACGGAATATGTGATCGAGCAGCGCTATATCGAATCTGATTCGTTACCAATTCCTCACCGAGTCCCGTTTGTACAGTTGATATGACGTTTTCCCCCTATCGTAACTGTTCGGGTTTCAATTCTCGGTATTGGTTACGCACTGCTGAGGAGTCAGAAATATAGGACGGAACGGCTGTCCAGTGCTTTCTTCATTCTGTTGAGGTTTTTTCTAGACTCGATGAATTACTTAATTATAATTATCTCAAATCCTCCTAATTTCTATCACTTCTATATCCATGCTTGAACCGACTTCTAATGCTCTGGATGGAGCGGCTTGGGGATAGTAGTCATGGCTCGTGGGGGCACAGTCCTATGGTAAAAGAGAAACTTGGATGAGTTCCACCACGGAATATGTGATCGAGCGGCGCTATATCGAGTCTGATTCGCTATACCTTTGTCACCGAGGCCCGTTGGAACAGTTAGTATGATGTTTGCCTGATAACGTAATTGTTCGGGTTTCAATTCTCGGTAGTGGATGCGCATTGCTGAAGTAATGCCAAATGTAGGACAATTCATATTCATGGTGAAATCTCTTCGCAAACCAAGATATTAAAGTTGCATTAACCTACGAACCACTCGATGAATGTTATGATCCTTGTTTTTAATAACTACAAGCTGTATAAGGTCTTTTTTTTAATCTGCTAGTACTTTCAACTGTACATACAGTCAACCTACATACATCCTACAGACATTAAAATTTTGGTTTGTGAAGAGATTTCGCCATTTTATATAATTAACTTTACTAATCTACTTTTGTATGAATGATTCATTGTAATATATATACATATATATATATATATATATATATATATATATATATATGTTAACTTTGTTAACATTCTAAACAATATAATTTTAAAATTCAAAATAAATTCATACCTTGACTTTCTCGTGTTAACCCCTTCTCTGCCAATTATTTTATATGAGTTAGATAGATAGATAGATAGATAGATAGATAGATAGATGGTGCTGCAAAAGCAGTTATGCAGTAATTATTCTACCAATATTAAAATTAATAGTGGTTCTAGGATTCATTTAACCCTTTCCCCGCCAATTATTTTGGGAAAATCATTTCATTTTCAGCCTATTTTTGTTTCATTTAATTTTAATATAGTAACTAAGAAACTGAGGTACCTTGAAGTACCCGAGCGGGGACTAACACCCCTACCAGACATATGAGTTGACAGTTGGACTTGTTTCAAGCTGAGAAGGGCATAAAAGGAATCAATATCGCCAAATAAACATGTCTCTGTCTACTTTTTAATGTTTTGGACGTGTTTATTCGTCCGTGTCTGAAAAAGACGCTTTAGGTAAAAAACGTATTTATACGTCTATGCCGGGGAAGGGATTAATAGTGAGAGAGGAAAAATTCTCCTCGCCCTACAGTTTCGAGAAAAGAGACAAAACGCTTCAGAGCTGATAATCAGAAACTTGAATTAAAAAATACAAATTTATATTCAGTTTTTTCTTCACCCTTCGTGTTGGACGAGTTGTAGGTGAGCATATCAAAAATACCATAAGAAATTAAAAACAAAGAGTAATAATAAAAATAGAACTGTTTTAACAATATACTGTAATAAAAGTTATGTGATGAATAGAAAGATTCGTTCCTACCGTAGAACTTATCAGACGCAGAGATTAATAACAGCAATAATTAATAATAAAATAGAACAATTCTAACAATATCGTTCTTCCTGTAGATCTTATCAAACTCGGTGAACGTTTCTTTCGCTTTATTTATTCAATTTCTTTTTGCTTTTCGCTTAAAAGAGCTTCTAATAATTTCTCTTTGGCTTATTAGAATTGAATAATTAGAAAGATTCGTTCCTACCGTAGAACATCTGGCATAATAAGAGATTAATAACAATCACTAATAATAAAAGAGAACAATTCATTAAGTAAATTTTCTCTTCTAGTCTTGTGGCTGATGTCGTATCCCTAAAACCTGAATAAAGGGCAGAAATATATGCACTAGATTCTTTTCACCTGGAAGGGTTAAACTCATATCAGTTCTTCACGCTAGAATATTTCAAATTTTCTCGTTTGACGTCCAGATCAAATATAGTTGAGTGACCACTTGAACAGCTGAACCGCTTATCTTAGCTGAACATCAAATGACGTCAACAAAACTAAAAGCAAGCATCCCGTGTTGATACTCGGATTTCACCAGAATTATATGGCAATTCTATCCGCTATTAAATCTTTTGGCATGAATTTTCATATCATTAATATCTGAAATGTCTTGTTGGAGATCAAGTTACAGCAAGCCTCCTGAGAACCCTCAAACTCAGTTCTGGATTATTTCTTTGTTTTTTAATCATTTCCTGCAAATCAAGGCGATAATGCCACTAGTACACGGAATGAAAGTGAAAGAGAAGACTGAGAATAAGAAGGATTGAAGAAAGGACAAAAGTTGAACGAGATTCAAGAAAATAAAACTTGGCGATGAACGGGGCATTTCAATTTTTGAAGATTGTAGTTATCTGGAATAAAATAAATTGAAGAGCGTCCCACAGGTGGATAGTGCGAGAAAAAGAAAATGTTAGAGTAGAAGTGGTGGTTTCATTTAATTATTTCAAGAGTAAACGGGTGGGACCGAGATGTCAATCTAGTAGCACGCTTAAATTCACGTAACCGGAGAACCAGGGAAAAGAGATCGTCAGAGCAGTTGTAATGAAAATATTTGTTGAAAAGACAGAGGGAAGCCACATCACGTCGGTGAGAAAGTGAGTGAAATCGAGGTGCCAAATAAGGGTCAATTATATTACAGATCCTTCTTTGGATTTTGTTAAGAACCCCAAGATGAATAGCAGGAGCACCAGACCAGATACGACAGCAGTATTCAATGCACGGATGAATGGTATATTTATAAATGTGCAAGATCAAGTGGCCAATCTGGTAGTACGCTTAAATTCACGCAGTCGGGGATTCAGGGAAAAGATCTCATCAGAACAGTCGCCATGAAAATATGTGTAGAATAGACAGAGAGAAGCCACGCCATGTCGGTGAGAAATTGACTGAAGACGAGATACCAAGTCAGGATCAATTACATTACAGATCCTTCTTTGGATTTTGTCAAGAACCTCAGGATGGGTAGCAGAAGGACCAGAGCAGATATGGCAGCAGGATTCAAGGCGCAAACAAAACGTAAACATGCAAGATGGACTGTCGTAAGAAAAGATTTCTGGCACGACACAGTGATAAAAATTTCCTTGCAGTAATTGAAGCTATTGATTCTATGCAGTCGCTGTTCTTCAAGTCAGTTGAAAACGTGAGGCCAAGAAAGCTCCAGGAGTTTAGCGCTAGCCATGCTGATGGCAGGCAGAAAAGTTTCTCGATGATAGTTAAATGGATGCGGTTTTGTTTCGGAGACTTTAAAATTTACAAGCCATTTCTTGCCCCTGTTAACCACTGATTGGAGGTCCTTTTCAAGAACAGCACCCATCCATCGTCCCTTCTCGGAAGAGAACCAAATATCAATGCGTTTGTTTTATGCATGTTTATTTTTCAGGATTTTATCGTAGTTGACCGGAAGCTCCCTAAATTTGATAGCACCTTCCTCGGTATCTGTATATCATTTCCTCGTGCATACCTGACGTGTGATGGTTATTTCTGGAGAATGGAGTTAAAGACGTCTCTTCAAATCAATACTACCATGTTCCCGTACGATAACCGAAGTTAAGCAGCTTTGAGCCTGGTCAGTAACTAGATGGATCAGCACTTGGGAATTTCAGGTGATGGAAGCTTGGATTTGCGAGTGGTGTAATGATAATGGCTCGGAATTGTTAATCGGAGAGCAGAGTTTCAATTCCAGTTGGGTTCGTTATATTCACTTACGCGCAAATAACCTTGGGAAAGGTATGAATTCAGCTCTTCTTCCCCTAGCTATGGGTTAATAAGTATGACTCAATGTTATACTGGAACACACCTATTCTATAGTTAAGTCTCTCCCACCTATAGTAAGTAGTAGTAGTAGTAGCAGTCGCTCAGTGAGTTGTTGAGTCAGTCGATGTCGGACATTAAAGTATCAGCCACCACAACTAGATTGCTGCGTCATTAACTGATATATCAAGTTCCTAACGTTTTGTACGTCGAACCTATTTAAGGACCGACTTAGTGAAATACAAGCCTCCACTGTGAAACTACTCTATAACACTCAACCATTATCATCTCCAAGAATAAAATAAAAATGCGTACAAAATATTTAGATATCGGCATTAAATAACCGATAGAGGTTAATATTTCGCTAAACAAAACAACTAACAGGTTTTAATGCTAAATACAAGGCCTGAGAGACTCTGAAGGTAGAGGGTTAATGTTAAATGGTTGTGACTAATAAGATAAGTACTATGAGTGAAAGAGAAGGTAATAGGAAATGAATATGGAGGATAGATTGCACTTTGACTTGAAGAGGTCACGACAAAAACGTTTAGAAAAAAATTCCTTTGGAAGTCTAGTCCACAAGGTAGCAATTCTGAGGAGAACCTTCTCTCTAACATTTAAAATACCGGAAAATGTGGGGGATTCGACTCCGTGAAGTTTCTTATCTGTAAAAGCCTGAATTGGTGGAACTAAAGAATGTAGCTCATCTGAACATTTGCCATGGAAATAGCGATAGAGTAATGAAAAGGTTGCAATGTTAGGCCTATGGGAAATAGGCTGCAGATTGGAGAATCAGTCTTCACTCACAAGACTGTGTAAATGTCCTAGCTGTAAAGGACTGAACACGTGGAGCTAAAGAATGGAGCTCATCTGAACATTTGCCATGGAAATAGCGATAGAGTACCAATGGGCCTGCAAATTTTCGTCTATGGAAAAGAGGCTTCTCCATTTCTTTTTTCTTTTGAACCAGGATGATTATATTCTTTTGGGCAATTTATGATCTCATTTCTATTTATACCGCTTCTACTTTTGTTCTTTTCTTTTTTTTTTTTTCTTTTTTTTTTTTTTTTTTTTTTTTTGTCTTTTCACCTAAGGCGATAATACCAGTAAGACGCAAGAGTTTGAAAGAGAATGCTAAAACTTTATTGAGGAGAAAGGACAAAAAGAACAGGATTCAAGAAGACACAATATGCTGATTGACGTTGATTTTTATTTTTTAAGATTGTAGGTGACAGGGAAGTAATAAGCCGGAAGAGAGTTTCACTGGCAAAAAGCGCAAGAGAAGAAACTTTCAGAACTTACAGTTTACATGTCAACTGTTAAATGATGAGACCTATCGACCAATCTAGTACTGCGCTTCAATTTTTAAGGTAAAAGTACCAAAGAGGAAAGATTATCAGAACAATTACTATGAAAGAAACACTCAAAACATGAACCTGTTTTTTGAATGCTTTCGTCCATCGTAACAGGAAAAAAATCAGGGTTTTTCACTTATGAAATGATATTAGCTTCCTTTCTCTGCTTTGGAATTGTCAAGTCAGTTTTTACCCATTGAGCTCTTGCAATTATATCATATGGTAATTATTTCGTATAATAAATAATAACTGATAAGTGATATGTAAATAGCTGCCTAATTAGCATAAATAAGGCATGCAGACTATATAAGTGCTTAAGCAGTAAGGAGATGGACATCATACGTAAAGCGAATCTCGTATGCCGGTCGGCTTGTCAATAATATTACCTTAAGCGCCAGGTGAGGGCTATCCCCACTGGTAGTACCACTCTTTCAGGGTGGGGCTGGGTTTATTGCCCGGCGCATGAGGCGTCCACAAAACGGGGAAGTGACGAGGGGGCTTCGAGAATTTTTTTCACGGTACTGCCTATAAAACCACATTAAACTCAACCTTGCGTCAAAGTGCGTCTCGTCATGGACGTGCGTGCACATAGCGAATATGAGACACAAGTCTTCCGAGTCGGATTTGTGAGATTCCGTTTGCCATATCTCGTTTCTCATCTCTCAGTTGTATCTCTGTCTTCGGACAGAATGCAACTCAGTTGTGACTTGAAATTTGAAAGACGCCCGGAACTTTTTTTATAAACAACCACTAGTAAGATGAAGAGGCTATACGTGTAACATGGGTGGATATTAAATAAATAAGAAGATGAACGCAGGTTAGCTGCCGTTACGTATTTTGAAATAAATGCGAGGAAGAAACATGTATAATAAAAAGATGTAATTATTATTTTGAAAAAGATTACACCTCTTTTAAGCTATTACCGTAATTCCTCATGTATAATACTCTTTCATCCATAATACGCACCCCTAAAATTGTGTTGAAAGTGTTGGAAAATGCTTCTACTCATGCATATTACGCAACCCTATAAATTGTCGTCGGTATCCGTCCCTCTCGAGAGACGATGGAGTAGCGCGGTACGCTACAAGCCTGGGCGGGATATATGGAGAACTAGGGCTGCCCGGACGTCTAGTTCCCCCTCTCGGCCTTGCTAGCAGAGTCCAAAGGAGAGGATAAACCAATACAGTTTGGTACCAGCGCGGCTAGACCAGTTGCTATAGAACCCAATCTGTCCTGGTATTTTCCCATAGCTGGAGGGAGAAGAAGAGGATTCACACCTTTCCCAAGGGTATTAACACGTAAGTGAATGTAATGGATTCGACTGGAATTCGAACTCGGCTCTCCGATTCCTCAGTCCGACCCACAATTCATTACTCTACAGTACCTCCTCATAAATTGTACCTCTCTAATTTCATTACGACCAGGATTTGCTACTCTTATTTATTAAAAAAACATAGAATAATATTATTCTAATTTAGTCTTATGATAATTCTTATTTTATTTTGCGGCATTTTTTAGAAAATTTTTGCAGCTGTGCATATGTAACCCTGATTTTGCTTATTATTTTTTAGAAAAAAAAATGCGTATTATACATGGGAAATTACGGTACTCTAAATTTCTACGCAATGTGTTAACGACGAATTCCAATTGAACAATAAACCTTCTTTTGCCGTCTTTAAATAACAATTAAAATGTGTAATCATACTTATTATAAAACCCAGGTTGTGTGTGTGTGTGTCTGTTCGTTTATACATTGGATCGGATTTCCTACATTTTTCAACCGATTTCAACAAAACTTCACAGAACTTCGTAAAATTACGTTGCGGTTGTTCTGACGGCGCCAAAAATTGGAAAATCAATTGTTTTTGCACGAAATCAATTTGAAAACACGAATAAGAGGCATCGCTGTTTCGAGAATGAAAGGGAAACAACTCATATCGAGTTATACTTATTATAAAACCCAGGTTGTGTGTGTGTGTGTGTGTGTGTGTGTGTGTGTGTGTGTGTGTGTGTGTGTGTGTGTGTGTGTGTGTGTAATTGTGTGTTCGTTTATATATGGGAACGGATTTCCTACATTTTTCAACCGATTTCAACAAAACTTCACTTTCTTTTTGGCAGCTAGTGTTTCTTATTGTCTTGCACACTTTTTTCTTTATTTTTACATTCAGAATGCTTTAAAAATTCCATTTACAAGACAACTGTTTATAATAAAATTGAAAAATTCTATTCAATCAGTAGACTCATAACGATTGAAAACAATGTTTTTGTTTGAGTTTGGGTTTGACCAATTCGTAAAAAAAAAAAATAAAATAAAATAAAATAATTAAGACATGCGTGTTCGTCAACCTTAAACAATAATCTTTGTCAATTTTATTTTTCAGTCTTTATGATGGTCGATACTTGATCTATCTTTTACTGTTACATCCCCGGGCAACGCCGGGCTCTACTGCTAGTTAATAATAAATTGATAATATTGTGACTTCATCATTTTGTATTTTGAATTGCTTTTGAAAGAAACCCAACGGGTTTATGTGGAAGTTGTTTAGTTTTTATTAATATTTGACCAAAATAGGATTGAACTCAACTGCCAGAACAAATTGTTTGCGAAACAAATTTGCAAGTTGCTGTGACACCGCAGACACTCCCGAAGTAAAAAGAATAAACAGGAGGAAAGGGCTTATTGCCGGGAAAGAGAAATACTGACTCCAGGAAGGAAATAGGTAAGTATGCAAAGTAATTAGAAAAAGAAGTCAAAAGTCTTTTAAGAGGCATAAACGAATAGGGACATTTAGAGCGCCAATAAGGTCTCCGACTGCGTGGCGTTTCTAATAGTCGTAAAAAGAAGCATGTTTGAATACATAGCGGACGCGATGGGTAAATTGTCGTCTAAATAGTCCGAATATGTAAATGATGATAATTCCTCGTGACAGAAATTGAGACAGAAATGAGTCGTGTACAGGGTGCGATGGATAAATTGTCATCTAAATTATGCAAGAATGAAAATAACACTGACATCTCATTTTAACAGATATACAGGGTGCGATTGATAAATTGTCGTTTAAACGACGGAAAAATGAAAATAACACTGACATCTCATTTTGACAGATATACAGGGTGCGATGGATAAATAGTCGTCTGAATGACGCGAGAAATGAAAATAACACTGACGTCGCATTTTAAAAGATATATTTACCAAAACTACACAAAATATCTTGAAATACTAAAGAGCAAATTTATTCAATAAAATCGCCATTGGCTTCAAACACAACCTCCAGACGATTTCGGAACCTCCTGCATCTCTTCTGGACGGTCTCTTTGTTTATGTTGGTGAATGTTGCCATAATCGTTGCCTTCAGTTCATCTTTGGTGTTACAAGGAGTTTTGTTGGTCTCTCGCTCAATTGCGCCCCCCACATAATAATCAAGGTGGTTTGGGTGGCCAGGTGTAACAGGTGATGTGATTGCAGAAATTATCTGGTGGACATGACTGGTTTCTCCTGCTTGTATGGCATGGTGCAGTGTCGTGTTGCCAGACATAGGATCTTCAGTAGCACTGCCTCCTCAAGGTAATTGATGTAGGTCTCTGTTTTGAGTGTGAAGCCCTGTAGGAAGTGGAATGGAGGGATAACGTCAACATCATTAGTAAGCAACCTAAACGCCTTCGTAATCGCCATTAGACTCATCCAACTCTTTCCGAATCATTTACACAGTACTCGGATTGACACCCAAACACTCGCAAATGCCAAGCAGTACAGCATGGCGCTTCCAAATTTCTGGCGGAGTGAATTGCGTCATAGTTCTCTTTTTCTCACAGATGGTGCCCAACTGACCCGGCTATTTATTGCTCTCAACAAAATTCAAAACAAACGTGCATGCGAGAAATTAAGATATAAAATGTCGACAATTTACCCATCGCACCCTGTATAAGTTTATTTAATTTGCAATAATATATATTCACCTCATTTTGATTCCCGTTTTATTATTTTAACTCGTCGTAAGGATCATCGTGTACAAATTAAGTATAGAACATAGAAGAGGCTATGACAAAGGTAGTTTAAACCAACACCGAAAATTGCTGCAAAACCAAAATATTAGCCCGAAAATTCAAGTCATGTTCTTAAATAGCCTCGTCGGATCGAGACTTTCATGTGGATGTCATTCATGACATCAAATCCGTTGAGAAATATCTAAATTCTCAGCGGTATACAACCGCTTTCTAAGTTCAACGCTTTAGAAAAGGCTTTGATTGAGTATATCTTGAGGGTCTTGACAAAAATCATCCGTCTTTGAATATTGTGGACTAGCGCTACGTAATCACAAAGAACTGTGTACCAAATAAAGAGAAACCATAGCACTTGAGGACCACCAACAGCATCAACAGCTAAAATGAATAACACATGTAACACGAACAGAAAATACTGACATAATCAAGACGTTAACATTCCAAACCTCTTCAAATAGAAGGTTCGGGCGGCAACCTCCATCAATTTCAGAAGGAGTTATAACAGCTACTGGACATGAGAAACCTGTTCTCCTACAAAAGTCTTTTAAGAGAAAGAGTTTATAAATTTCAACTGAAAACAGTATTGGCTGCTCGGTAAATGAATACCAGATATTTCCTTATAGGGAAACAGTTAATATTACCATTGCGATTATCATCTAATCTAAAATTTGTTTTATAAGATTGCGGACCTTACGTATCAGTTAAACCTCATGATTAAAAAGAAAATAAATGAGCATCTTTTTATACTAGTTTCATCGATCTATCCAGTATGAAGAATGTTTTATAAGATTGAACATCTTACTTTTAAATAAATCTCCATAATTTTTAAAGAGAAATAAATTTATTTCATATCGATATCAGTTTCATTATTTTATCTAATTTAAATCACGTTTTATAGAGTTGGATATCTTATCTAATAAACCCCCATAATTTTGAAGAGAAATAAATTTATTTCATTTTGATAACCGTCTCATTATTCTATCTAATTCAAATCCTGTTTTATAGTGTTGGACATCTTACATACCAGTCAACACTCGAAATTTATGGTGCATAAAACTTTATATGCTGAGGTACCTGTAGCGTAATTGTTCATAGTACGTTAATGGGGTCGACGAACCGTGTCCAAATTCCTGGCTGTTGTTTTACCTTCCATTCCCCAACCAACTTATGGGCTAAATAACAAAGCAGACAGAGTTCCCTAGCCCTGGAAGAAGAACAACTTTAAAATCAAATTCCTGAAGAAGTCATCGAAACCATTCAACTCTATTTCCCAAGAGGTCATATTACATCTCTGCTAAAAGGAGATATTAAAAAAGGAAAGTGTGGAGAGGAATGACCCCCTACGATCTGAAAAGACATGGCATTTTTAAAATAATCGACTTATGTGTTAATCGTTAATGAAAGCCAAGATTTAAAAGTCTGATATTCGACCCTGATAAAAATTTCACACTTAGAAGATAGGTGCTATACAATCTTCCTATCGCAATAATCTTGTGCTAAATTTTTGTAAATATGTGTACACTAAATAAGAAATTGTCTTGCTTACCTGGCACATTTTTCACTTGTTCAACGTATTAGTAGAATTTGCGCGAGGATTTTTGAACGCAGATTTTAAAGGCAGGCAGATATTCCATATTTGAACGAACAGCATAGAACATTTTTTTCTGCTATTAACATCCCTCCTTTTTGCTTGTCCTTTTCCCATATTGAACTAAACTTTGTAGTAAAGTTAGATTTCATGATCAGATGTTTAAGTGTGAATAATACTGACCTTTTGTCGCTATTATGTCCTTTTTATTTTGCCCAGTGATATTTGTTTCATCTTTGTATGTACTTTAATTCTCTCTCTCTCTCTCTCTCTCTCTCTATATATATATATATATATATATATATATATATATATATATATATTTATATATATATATATATGGGGGGTGTGTGTGTGAGTCTCCCTTATGACTCTCTGCCTCTTTTTCTCTCAGTCTATCTCTTTTACTATCCATTATTTCTCTCTATCTATCTCATATAAAGGGAGAGACAGAAAGTGGCTGAGAGACAGAAAGGGAGATAGAGAGACAACGAGATATATAGAGAGAAAAATGGTGGATCATGCTGTCTCTTTATCTCCCTTTCTGTCTCTCAGACTCTTGCTTTGTTTTTGCATCTCTCGACTTTTCACTCTCTTTCTCTGTCTCTCTGTCACTCTCTCCCCCTCTCTCTCTCTCGATATATATATATATGTGTGTGTGTGTGTGTGTGTGTGTGTGTGTGTGTGTGTGTGTGTGTGTGTCTGTCTGTCTGTCTGTCGCTCTCTTTCTCTTCATATCTATCTATTTCCTTCCTTGTCCGTATTTTACCTTCTCTCTCTCTCTCTCTCTTTGTTTCTTCGACTCTCTTTATCTTTCCCCAATCTAGCTCTATATATTCTCTCTCTCTCTCTCTCTCTCTCTCTCTGACTTTCTACATCTCTCTTTCTGTCTCTTTATGTCATTTTCTTACCCCTTTCCTCCATTCTTTGCTTTCCTCTGTCACTTTCTCTTTATGTCTGTTTCTGTTTCTTTCTCTGTCTCTCTGTTTGCCTCCCCTCTCTCTCTCTCTCTCTATCTATCTATATACATATATATATATATATATACCTTCTTTTACCTGGTTGCGAGAATATCTTAGATAACAAACAGTTCTGCTCAAAAGCAAATCGACATTATCTAAGAAAATTATAAGAAAATAACTGAAAAGAAATTCTGACGCATGCTCAGGAGAGATGAAAGATTGCTTGGGGAAGAAACATGGAAGAAGTTCCTTAACTTTAAGAAAAAAAATAAATTTATCTTCATTTAATCTTATTTTACTCATTTTGTGTGCGTGTGAGTGTTGCGGGGTTTGTTTTGGGTTTGTTTGTTTTAGGGTGTTTTTTTTTTTTTGTTTTTTTTTTGCAATTTATTTTATTTCATACAATTTTTATTCATGAAATCTCAATTTGACACCCGACTGTTTCGTGCATCTCAAGAGATGCTGGACCCGACAGTTACAAATCCGACTTACGTTTTTTTTTTGTTTTTTTTTTATTAGTTTTAGTTTTATTTTATTTCATTTACAAGCTATTTATAGCATATACTTATTGTAAACAGTGGCCTCCACAAATAAATGAGTGAATAATAGATTTTGGTAATCACTGATGAATATATCCATGCCTGAAACCAGGTTCCCATTCAAAACCAGCCATAAGTATTCGGGTGCTATTTGACAGAAAAAAAGCTGTATAGATACACGGATGCAAACACACACACACGTACTCGCACACACACACATGCGCGCACACACACAAATGTGTAAATACGAAAAGGAGAGAGTCTGGGAAAATGATATAAAGAGATAGAGAGAAATGGAGAAAGACAAAGAGAGATAGAGAGACGAAATATATACAGCTAAATGGGGAAAAATGATAAAGTGAGTAGAAGAGACAAAGAGAGAGACGGTAAAATATGGAGAGAGATAGAAATAAATCGATATAAAAAGAAAGGGAGCGACAGAGAGAGACTTATATATATACTAGCAGTAGAGCCCGGCGTTGCCCAGGGATATAACAGTAAGAGATAGATCAAGTATCCGCCATCATAAAGACCGAAAAATAAAATTGACAAAGATTATTGTTTAAGGTTGACGGACACGCATGTCTTAAGTAGT
The DNA here is from genome assembly GCA_903632075.3 of Acanthosepion pharaonis. NCBI lineage: Eukaryota > Metazoa > Mollusca > Cephalopoda > Sepiida > Sepiidae > Acanthosepion > Acanthosepion pharaonis. The sequence goes on along the minus strand of CAHIKZ030000813.1, from coordinate 735,492 downwards.
TTTTTTTTGTTTTTTTTTTTTACGAATTGGTCAAACCCAAACTCAAACAAAAACATTGTTTTCAATCGTTATGAGTCTATCGATTGATGAATAGAATTTTATTATAAACAATCGTCTTGTAAATGGAATTTTTAAAGCATTCTGAATGTATAAATAAAGAAAAAAATGTGCAAGACAATAAGAAACACTACCTGCCAAAAAAAGTGAAGATTTGTTGAAATCGGTTGAAAAATGTAGGTAGCCTTTCTCTGTAATCTTTTACAATTTATGATTTTTACTTATTGAATACAGTAAAAAAAAATTGCATATTTTGCTTGTGGTGCTTCATAATTAGAATTCTGATTTGAATATATTTTCCACTCGTTTCTAATACAAAAAATATTAACTTTATTTGGGTTTATTAATGTATTACAAGTACTGTGTTCTTTCCTTAATAATTATCATCTTCGAAATATTGTTGTTTTTTGTCTATCAGATTTCTTACGTCGGCATTTTTAAATTATTTCTTAATACTTTCTTTTAAATATTGAATTTTCAACCAATGCCTTATTGATCTGCCTTGTAACGAATTGCAAAGGGAATTGTAAAAACGTGGAATTATCTTTCCCTAAAGATAAAGAATTATCCGATTTTTCGATTCGTACAATCAGTAGAGATCGTTAGATTATTGTTTAGGTTCACGGACACGCATGTCTTAGTTTTTTTTTTTGTTTTTTTTTACGAATTGGTCAAAGCCAAACTCAAACAAAAACATTGTTTTCAATCGTTATGATGAGTCCCACGATTGAATAGAATTAGAATTTTATTATAAACAATTGTCTTGGTAATGGAATTTTTAAAGCATTCTGAATGTATAAATAAAGAAAAAAAGTGTGCAAGAAAATAAGAAACACTACCGGCCAAAAAAGAAAGTGGATGTTTGTTTTATAGGCTGAAAAATGTAAGAAATCCGATGCCATATATAAAGGAACACACACACACACACACACACACACACAAACAACCTAGGTTTTTTTAAACCGATCTGAATTGTCCCCCTTTCATTCTCACGATGTGTCTTAATCGTGTTTTCAAATTGATTTTCTTAAAAAACAACTGTGTTTTTCCCATTTTCGGCGCCGTTAGAACCAGCACAATGTAATTTTATGTAGTCCTGTGAAGTTTTGTTGAAATCGGCTAAAAAATGTAGGAAATCCGATCCAATATATAAACGTTACAGACACACACACACACACACATTCTGCGTTTTATAATAAGTAAGATATATATATATATATATATATATATATATATATATATATATATATATATATATATATATATATATGCGTGTGTGTATGTGTCCATATAACCACTCTGATGTGAGCCGAAAGCTTAGATCGAGGAACGGCATAATAAAAAATATCCAAATGTTGGACAGTTTTTTGTTTTATTTTTCCCAAAACTAAAGCCACTATACGACTTATGATCAAGCATAATAAACATTCTTAACAATATTTTGAATATATATATATATATATATATATATATATATATATATATATATATATGTCTGTGTGTGTATGTATATATACATGTATATATAAATTCTATATATATGTATATATATATATATATATATATATATATATATATATATATATATATGTATATATATATATATAAATTCTATATATATTTCATATGTGAGGTACTTTTTGGAAAGCCCTCAAAACCAGTGATAGAGCTAACATCTTTAGTTGAATGGATATGAGTCTGTGACCGTCGGATTGAATAAGCGTGAAACCCAGGGTCACAGACTCATATCCATTCAACTATATATATATATATATATATATATATATATATATATATATATAATTATTATCTAAAAATATGATTCCCACTCGCGACATAAGAGGTCTCATGTTTCAAAACAAGAGCCGAAAACTTCAATATAATTATTTGAGTTAAATTGAGTTAAAATAAGCTCTGTTCCATCTTCAAGCGAAATTTTTTTGGGAATAACGTATTTCTGAAATTTACGTGTTTTAATAATTGAAATCAAAAATCAAAATTTCCATGGTAATATCTAGGGCAAATTGTTTAAATTGGGTAGGCGTGTGTTGGGTATTAATAATAAGTATCAGTATAGAGTTACTTTCATAGATGTCAAGTCAGGGGAAGGTGGGGGTGTCTAAATTTGAAACAGAAGATGTATTCACACTAGTCTGGTATGCGTGTCTATGGAGATGTCGCGAGTTGGAATCATATTTTTAAATAAATAATTATATTTATGCTCTACTTTTGTACCGAGCACTATTTTTTTTAAATAATAACTAAAATACTAAGGAACTTTGGATTATTTACCTAACCAGTTCCTTCCTATTTTCTACATATTTTCACACACACACACACACACACACACATATATATATATATATATATATATATATATATATAGAGAGAGAGAGAGAGAGAGAGAGAGAGGTGGAAAAAAAGAAAAAGAAAGACAGAGAGAATCACTCTAAACGTTGAGCTCTCCTTTTTGATACTTCAACTTCATGAATTTAAGCGCAGTACTAGATTAGCAGTTAGGTCACATTATTTACAGTTGAAATGGCTAGATATAACAGTAAGTTCTATGCTAACAGTTTCTTCTCTCGCATAAGATTCACTTACTGGCATCTCGGCTTCAGTCACTTTCCTACCACCATAATGTAGCTTTCCTTTGCCTTTCCTTTAAATAATTTCATGCTAATTCTTCTTTTCACTATGGTACATAGACTTTATGAATTTAAGTGCAGTACTATATTGATGGCAAGGTCTCATCATTTTACACTTGAAATGGCTAGATGTAACTGTAAGTTCTACTCTCTTCCGACTTCTCGCTTTCCAGTCAAGTTTGATCTTCAAAGATTTGAAAGCAATGTCAATCATTATTTATTTGTCTTCTTAGCCCCTGTTCTTTTCTGGACTTACTTTGGGTAAAATAGTCATATTTCTTTCTCCTCACTGGCGTTTGATTTTGTTTTTTTCACTCAACTGCCGTTCAACTTCAGTAAACCCTTGCGTCTTAGTAGGTTTTGCCGCCTTGCTTGGAGTGAAATTATTAAAAAGATAACTCATCAGCTAAAAATAGTTAGGATTACAGTTTAAACCCAACATAATCCGAGCTTTTTTTTTTTTTTTTTTTTTTTTGAACCGAGAGAAACATCTCTACCCAGGTATCAGTAAATGCGTCACAAAAATATGTAGCAATGACATTTTTGTCACTAATCTTAGATAACTGTTAATATCCTTGACGCTTTGAGTTGTTTTCACACAAGTAACTAACATATTTTAAGTGAACATTAAATCTTTTGCTCTACGATTAAATCAGAATCCTCTTATTCTTGATCTAACCTTATCGGCGTAGATTAATAATGAACTAACATAGAGAAACTTTTCTACCTGCCATCAGCATGGCTGACGCTAGACTCCTGGAGAGCAACACACTACGCTTTCTTGGTCATATTTTTTCAACTGACTACATTGAATCAATAGCTGCATCTACTGCAAGGAAAGTTTTATCACTGTGTCATGAAAGATTTTTGTTTTTGTTTTTGTTTTTTTCTGATCAGAGTCCATCTTGTACATTTACAAATCTATCATTGCAGATATTTTCATGGCGACTGTTCTGATAAGATCTTTTCCCTGAATCCCCGTCTGCGTGAATTTAAGCGTACTACTAGATTGGCCACTTGATCTTGCACATTTATAAATCTACCATTCATCCGTGCATTGAATACTGTTGCTATATCAGGTCTGATGCTCCTGCAATTTATCTCGGGGTTCTTGACAAACTCCAAAGATGGATCTGTAAGGGAATCGATATTGACTTGGCATCAATTTCTCACCGACGTGACATGGCTTCCCTCTGTCTTTTCTACAACTATTTTCATGGCGACTGTTCTGATGAGATATTTTCCCCTGGTGCCCCGACTATATGAATTGAAGCGTGCTACTAGATTGGCAGATAGGTCCCACTCTTTTCCTCTTGAAATAGCGAAATGCAACTGCTACTTCTAATTCAGCTGTTTCTCTTATCGCACTTCTCGTCTGTGGAAATCTCTTCCTTTTATTTGTTTCCCTGATAAATACAATCTTCAAAAATTGAAATGCAACGTCAATTGCCATATTCTGTCTTCTTGAATCACGTTCACATTTTGTCATTTTCTCAATCTCCCCTATATATAGTCTTTTCTCTCACTTTCACTCCTTGTAACACCCCCCCACACACACACACCGCGTATTAGTGGCATTCCCGCCTCGCTTCGGGTGAAATGATTAAAAAAAGACACGAGACATAATTACTCGTACACCATTGTACAAATTAATTGAAACAAAACGAATAATTCCGTTCTTATTTACTCTTATTTCGATTTTTTCCAATGCAACATGACCCAGTGCCCATGTTAGTACTTCATATGTCCATTCCACAAAGTCTTTCCTTGCAGATTGAACACAGATTCTCGATTGGATTTAAATCAGGAGAGTTTCCGAGCCACTCGATAGTACTTTGATTTGCTCACTGGTAAGGCTTGCCAGTACGTTCGTGCAGCATTACAATTTCCGTACGCTTCATTGGCGTAACGTCAGTCGCAGACAATGGTCGTAGGGCAACTAATCGACAGTCGAGACAGTAGTGTCTGGGCGAGATAAAAATCTGATGCAATCACGGATGACGTAATATTTTTCAAGGCCAAACAAATTTCATCATACTCCCTGAAAATAGATGCATATTACTGTATACCACTGCAAATGACCTAATCTGAGGAAATAATAGAAAGCGATTAGAACCTGTCACTCCAGTGGGTCTAAAAGTGACCGTATGATGAAAGAAAGGATATTAAAGCGGTTGTTTCAATTAATTTGCACAAGGATATAGATAATACTACGTTTTATTGACAAAAGTATTAGAGGCTCTAATCAAGTCCGAATTCGTTCATTTCGAACAGCTTTCTTTCAGATAATTGAAATGGTTTTCGTTTCTACGGGACAGTCACCGGTATGTTAACGATTATTACTGAAGTAGTCTATCAGACCTTAAATGGGGACGACCAGACTCGGGCTGTTCTAGAAAGCATTTGACAGGATGTGGCGTGCTGAGATTCTTCTCAAGTTCAAGAACTGTGGTGTCTATGACCGAATATTTAACTTAATCTGTTACGGCTGGTATATTGGCCCGCAAACAGATATTGAATGACGGAAGAAAACAACGAAATGAAAACTTGAGTAAAAAAAAAATATATATATAGTCAAGTTTATTCTTGTTAAAGAAAATACATCGACAAATATAATGTTACGGTGCACAAGGCAAAAAATATCTCTGCATGCTCATGGAAACGTTGAGAAGAGCGCTGTCCTGAAAAGGAGAGTTTATCACATATCATTGCTGCTGGCGTGTATAGTTGGTTGGAGCTGGAAGCCTGCTGAAGAGGGCTGGTTGTTGCGGCTGATCATGACGGCTGGCTGGTTGAAATTTCTGCTGCTACTTAAGCTGTCTGCTGCTGGAACAGATACTACACTTTTCCAGATCCCGTTTTTTGAGGTTTTTTTTGGTGGGGGGGCTTTTTTATATGCTCAATCAGTTTTACAACAGTCGCTGATACTAGAAGGTAAAGTTTCTTCTTCTAGTTGTTTCTATTTAATGTGTGAGTGCCGACAGAATACGACGATATTAATACTGATGACACAACTATTTACTCCGGTTTTAATATTAAGTTCGAGAGATCCGACAACGTAAAACTGGCAGCTGCTCTCTAAAATGACTCACCAATCAATTGTTAACTGAAGCAAGAAATGGCTTGTAAATTTTAACACCTCCAAAATGAAATTCTCATCTTTTAAACATCATGGATAAACATTTTGCCATCCATTAGCATGGCTGATGCTAACCTCCACGAGAGCAACTTATTGTGCCTTCTTTGGCTCATGTGTTTTCACTGATATGAAATAGAGTGATTATATTGAATCATTTGGTCATCTGGTAGGAAAGTTGGTTCACTGTGTCCTGCAAGATCATTTTCCCGCCAGAATCCGTCTTGCACATTTATAAATCTACCATTCGTCTGTGCTTTGTATATTGCTGTTCTAGCTGGTCTACTGCTGATTCCATATATTTAGAGATTCTTGGTAATATACAAAGAAGAATCTGCAACGTTATTAGTCCTACCCTGGCATCTCGGCTTCAGTCATTTTCTCATCGCTGTAACGGAACTTTACTGTATTTTTTTTATAATCAACCGTCATTAGTTCGTTCTGTGCTTACAAAGGAGAACGCCACACGTTGTCTACAACTTTCCACGGTATTCAAAAGCAGCAGAATGTTTTGGTGATACGGTTTTGCTCATTACTTGTATATAGATGTATATTTACTCATTAAGGATAGTAATTATGTATTATTTCTTCGTTTTAGGCTTTTTAAAACTTTTTATAGCATGAAACAATTAAAAAAAAACTTGTTTGGAAGCATTAATTATTGTTTTATTTCCTGATTTAAGCTTTGCTTTGTCCTACCTTTGATAACACAGCAATATATTGGGTTAGCAAATCAGTTCCCGCCGTTTTTAATAAAAAAAATAACAACTAATTAATCAATAATGTATTCTCCCTTGTTGTTTACAACTTCTTCCCAACGTTCAACAAGATTTTCAATTCCTCGTTGGTAGAAATCACCTTGTTTCGACTCGAAAAATTCACCCAAACAAGCTCTCAATTCTGTATCAGTATTGAACGAAACTCCGCGCATAGCATTTGAAAGAGATCGAAAGAGGTGGAAATCCGTTGGTGCCAAATCGAGAGAGTACGGCAGGTGTGGCAGCATTTCCCAGCCATGAGTTTGAATGGCTTCCTTGGTCATATTGGCGATATGAGAGCGGGTATTGTCGTGCAGCAAAAGAACTCTATAGTGCTGATTAGGTCTTTACTCTTGAATAGCCGTGTTGAGTCGTTTCGTCTGTTGAACATAGAGTTCCGAGTTGACCGTTGGGTTCCGTTCAATCATTTCATAATGGATAATCCCTTCCCAGTCCCACCATATGCACAACACATCGTTTTACGCGGATAAAGATCTTGTTTCACGCGCGGTGTCGCTTGTTTACCGGGGCTAAGCCATTTCTTTACGCTGCTTCATATTGATGTACAGGCACCATTTTTAGTCGCCAGTAACGATTCGGTAAAGAAATCGTTGCTTGAGTCCATGAGTTGAGCGGTGACGATCAAGCAAACCAACTGAGATTGGGACTCGTTGATTTTTGTTGTTGTCACTTAAAGTATGTAGGACCCCTGCCCCACACTTCTGAGAGAAGATGCTTCTCTATAGCCGTTTGGGAGCATTCCATTTTCTCTTCCTGTTCACTTGTCGTTTGACGAGAATTTTCGTGCAAAAGTTGGTTTAATCGCTCTACATTGAACTCAACTAGTCGGCCATAACGAGGTGCGTCTTTAAAGTCAAAATTTCCATTTTTGAACTTGGTATAACAATCACGAGCGGTTCTTTCAGCCATGGCATCCTCTCCATACACAACACAAATGTCGCGAACAGCTTTTGCGACCTTAGAACCTTGATTAAAAGCAAAAAGGAGGAGGTGTCGAAAATGCTCATTTTTCTTAACTTGATATTCCATTTTAATGATCTGAGAATAAATAGAAATTACCTTAAGTTAGCTAGAAAAAAAAATAGATTACAAAATGATTCCAAAATAGAATTCTCAAAAAAAAAAATAGATTCCAAAATTTTAAAAAAAAAACGGCAGGAACTTAGTTGCCAACCCAGTATATGTGGAATGAGCTGGCAAGATTATGTTTACATAGGTTTTTTAAGGGGTGACTTTTGTCATCCAGCACTAGCCTGATCCTAAGTGTACAAGATTAAAGAAGCTGGACAGTAATAAAATTGACAAAGTTTAACAAACGTACGCTAAAAAAATAACATTTTTGATCTTGATACTACTATTACTGTATATTCCTTCGGCAATTTTTATTGTTTTAAAAAGCTATTTTTAGAATTTTTATAAAATCCAAATATAAAACTGGTTATTTACAGCATTCGGATTATTATCCTCGTCTTTATTGCCATATTCGCAACGTTTCGGCCGTTGTACGCTCCGGCCTTCTTCAAGTGAAATTTCGAAATCGAACGATTTTTTCCGTCCACCGGAGTAGATTGTTCTAGTTCCACGTGCCATGCCTCTTCCGGATGTCTCAGTTATTTCCCTCAACTCTCAACCCAACTCTCCAAGTGTGGCCTGGTACTGAACTCACAACTCTTTGGGTCTAGTCACTGGATCTAACCAACGTCTTTATCCACTAGGCTAATAAATAATGTAAGTAATCATAATATCTCATCTCAGAGATATAGACAGATATAAAACTGGATTTACATATTTTTGCAAACTGACAACAAAAATGTTAAGGACTATTTATTTATAGTTTTAATTTTTTTAAATTAAAAAAAATTAAAGACAATTTTTAAAAGTGTTAAGGAATATTTATTCACAATTTATTTTCATAGTTATTGTTGTGGGGATCTCCCCTTTTTACATAAGATGGACACGTCCAAAGTATACTTATACTGACAGAGAGAATTGCTGTTCAACCTGCTGTTGAGCTACGTCGAGATACAGTCTCGACGTCTGTCGAAGTCTGCATTAGCAGAGAGGAACCCGGACGAAGCTTTGCCGAAGGGCAAGGTTTTGTCCGGGGAGGTAGACAGACCCTGAACCCGTCTAGGCGGGTTCAAAAGGTATATTTTTGGCCGAGCCTACGGGCTCGGAGAAACCCACTTTAAACTCGGCCTTGTGCCACATATATTCCTCATGGGTGGGATATTAAATACCGAGATACGTGGAGATACGTTGAGATACGTTGAGATACGTGGAGACAGGTTGAGAGATACGGAGACAGACACAGGGTGTTCTCAGAGAGTTATACAAGAGTCCAGAGAGAGAAATGATTACGGCTTTACCTACAGAGACTTGTACATATACTTTCTACTAACCCGAATTCCTGGACTACTAATCTTCACTTCAAGTCTGTATTCTTACGTTTAATACACTTATTTTTCTATCTCAATTGCTGGCGTTGTTTATTTATTTGTACAGGATTCCATTCACGGAATCCACAACAGTTATCCCGTTATATGGTAAAATAATAAATATTGCATTATAGTTGATACAGATGTTTTTTTTTTTTGTTTTTTTTATAATCTAAATTTAAAATTATTCTTGTAAGTAAACAATCCAATAAATAGTGTTTAACATTTTTGCTGTCAGTTCTCGAAAAAAAATGTATGAATCCAGTTTCATATGTTTGAGTTTTATTATAATTGTAAAAATAAGTCTTTAAAACCATAAATGTTGCTGAAGGAGAACAGCGTAATAGCGACATCAAGAGAAAAATCGTCCTTTTGACACGCTGTCTTTTTGTATTTTTTGGCGGGTACGTATGTTAAACTTTGCCATATAATGTTATTGAGCGAACGGGATACAACATTGGATATTGCGATAAAGGTGAACAGTGATCGAAGAAGGATGGAAAAAAAAGATATTTGAAAACATTATCAACATAACACGGGGCCGAAAGCTTCTTCCCAAGTCATTTTGAGAAACAGGCTCCAAACGTGTACGCGTCCTCAAACACTACAATTTCAACCTTTTCAAATCTAGGCCAATCTTTGTATATCCTCCATATCCTCGTAATGTTCCCTTCCTAATTCCTCTTTTTACATTTCTGTCCGAACAAGGCTACACGAAACCGTTTCCCAACCACGATATAAAGATCTTTTCAACAAACGAAAAACAACCATCAAACATCTCGGCCTTTATATGGAAAACATTATAAATGATTCAAGAATTCACTCACCTAACCCTTGAATCTTCTACTCTGGGAAACCCACCTTGACTAACAAAACAGCCAATAATTTTTGCTAAACCTTGCGAAACGCCCTAAAACCAATACAAGTCCATATAGCTTTTTAGAAGAAATTGATAATATTTTCCAGGTGTATCTGTCTATATTTCTGAGATGAGGTATTATGTACACTATTTTCATTATTCGGACTATTGTTCTCATCTTTGTTGCCATATTTATTACAACGTTTCGGCCTTTCAGTATCCGTCTATATTTCTGAGATGAGGTATTATGTACACTATTTACATTATTCGGACTATTGTCCTCATCTTTGTCGCCATATTTATTACAACGTCTCGGTCGTTGTACGCTCCGGCCTTCTTTAAGTGGTTGGAATGTTGAACTGAACCCTTTATTTCGCTCACTGGGGTAGACTTTTCTTGTTCCACGTGCCATGTCTAATGGGTGTCAGTTATCAGTTATCTCTTGCTTAATTCCTTCTCCAAGTTCTCCACCGCCTTAACCAGGTATTGGACTCACACTCTTTGGGTCCTGTCTCTGGGTCTAACTAACGCCTCTATCCACTGTGCCATGTGTCCTTGAGGTGAACGCAAACTATATGAACTATATACTAATGGCTAAAAAAACATTGATAAAGTCGGATGTTCAGACAATCTTGATGACGTAACAATCAAACAACGCTTACCTGATAAATACTCTATTTTGAGTGTCGAGACTATAACAATTGACTTAGTTTTAGTCATCGTAAAAGACAATGAACCAGCCAATTTTATAGTTTTCTTAGATTCACTGAGAAACCAAAACAGGAACTGTAGCGGAATTGGTCATGGTTAAATGGAATTGGCAGAAATGTCCAACAAACAGAATTGACAAAGATTCAAACAATAAGAAGAAAAGAAAAGAACAGGGCAAAATAATATTAAGCAAGCAAACTTCATATGCAAGGCAAAACAACATTAATATGGCGAATCAGCAGTAATAAGTCAAACATTTCACAAACTATGAATGGTGTTAACGCACAAAGGGGAATACAGACAAGCGATCGCAGCATTGTGACTTCAAGACAAGAAAGAACCTAACAAAGTCGGATAAGACCAAGAAGTGGCCTAATCTTATTGGCTAGGAAGAAATCCCAGCATGCACCTGTGTGTTTTATTTATAGATTTGGGGATGGGCATGTTTTTTCAGTCATTTCCCAATGGATTGAAACCAATTTAACCCATTAAATTACTAAATATAAATCAATCTCATCTGCAATAAAAAAAATTGTCTTCTGTTGAGTACCTAGCCATATTAGCATCTGCAGAAATAGAAAAGCTGACATGGCAGCAAAGGAATCCCTAAACATAAACATTTCAAATTCTAAAACTTCAAAGCGACTATAAACTCACACATTCCAAACAAATAGCAAAAGTTATGGAACTACCACACAGACAACAAACCTTACAAAATTAAACCCATTGTAAGAGAATGGCGCCATGGTCTCACACTTTCTCGGAAGCAGTTGTCCAATGAATAATATATATCACTTACTCAGTTCTCATAAAAATGAACAACTTCCTGAGCACACAGCTTGCCAGGAGGTATATACTGTAAAAATAGAGACGACCCGTGTCTTTTTGAAGGAAGACACTCTATATCCCAAACTATAGCTTGAAATAACTCTGTTCAGCCATTCTTGACATACTGATCAAATAATGCTTACATGAAAAATTCCTTTGTTTTTCGTGCTAAAACAATAGTCATAGTCTTAGCTTTTGACGTCATAACAGACAATGAGCCAGACAACTTCAGATTCACTATCTGTATTTACATCACTGGGAAACAGAAATACAGACAATTCCTTAATAGCTAAATTACTAAACAGGACCCGTCTCATCTGCAAAAAAAAAAAAAACAATAATAATAACTTATCTTTTGTTGGCTACCTAGCATGTGGAAATGTAAAAGCTAACATGTCAGCAAATGAATTTCTAAGAATGAACATTTTAAATTGTAAAATTCCCTTTACTGACTTCAAAGCAACTATAAACTCAACAAAAGGGAAAACGAGACCAGCGGTCGCAGAGTTCTTCAAAACAAGATAGAACAGAACTAAGTCGGTTGAGACTGTGAAGGGGCCGATCTTATTGGCTAGGAAGAAATCCCAGCATGCATCTGTATGTTTTGTCTATAGATTTGGGGTGGGGATATTTTTGCACTCATTCTCCAAACGAAATTGTTCATTATAACTTCCCTTTAATGAAGGTTGTATTTGATAGCACAATGATTTAGTAATAATGTGCTTGTATCATGCATCTTGTCTATATACAATTTGTAAACCTTCAGTAAATTATAAATTTTATAAGGCTGTGCTATAAGGCTTTCAATGATCACCAGAATTAAATTCCACTATTTTGAACTTAAACTTAATCTTGAAACTCGTTTCCTCAAAAAAAAAAGAATATTTTGTGTCATGATAAATGAAAGCCCATCTTTCAAATTGACTGCAATATCACGTTTCCAAGATCGACCTGCCCTGATGACCCCAAAGGATATACAATCAATCAATCGAAAAGTAATACTCTAACTTGAGTGGCTTATGGGCCTTATAAAATGGCTTGACTAGCAAGAAAATATTTGAAGAAACTGATGTTGCGAATGTAAAAACAAGATGGTGAATTTTAAAAGATGGTAAAATCTAGCAAACACCATTAATTAAACTCGCAATAAATTTTCCCAATTCGTAATAGTACGCAGTTATCAGTGACATAAACCCAGTTCCATATCTGTTCCCGTACGACCACCAAAGTTAAGCAGCGTCGAGCCCGGTCAGCACCTAGATGGGTGACCGCTTAGGAATGCTAGGTGCTGTAAGCTTGAATGTGCGGATGGTGTAAAGGATAATGGTTCGGAATTTTAAATCCGACAAGCGAGTTCGAATTCCAGTCAAGTTCGTTATATTCACTTACGCACAAATACCCTTGGGAAAAGTATGGATCCACCTCTTCTCCCCTCAGCTATGGGTTAATTAGTAAGATGCATATCACTAAATTATTATTATTATTATCCCCCACAAAGAAATCTGACAATTTAAAAAAGAATATTTTCTGGCTTTAAATAACCTGCAATGGGTTGATAATCCGTTAAAACCTATCAATCAATCAATCAATCAAATCAAACCCTGTTTCAGACTTAACATTTGGAATTAAAAAGTCAGGGTTCGATCCGACACTGCATTTAGGACCTCAATTCTAAAATGATAAAAATTCAATGTTTTTCGGCTCTGACAAATGTTGTTTGCAGAAAAAAAAAATGGTTAATGCACGCTAATCTAAAAACATTATTTGATGGGAGTAGATAGGTTCGCCTATCGTCCTGTTCACACTCCTCCTCGGACTTTTGATGAGGTGTAGAGGTTTATCCCTTGTTTCTTGTTTAGGACTGGGTTTCTAGTTCCTTCGAAAATCTTCTCTTGCTCTTTCTCGCCTCTTCGTGGCATTATCGCCTTGCTTGGGGTGAATTGAATAAAAACGGAAAAAAAATTCCCTAAATTTTTTTCCATGATTTTTAAGAATGGATCAGTTAAAATAAGTAGTTCCACAAAAGATATGAAAGCAAACCAATCTCTAGTGACTTTTCTATAAATGTTTTCCTGGTAATTGTCCTTTCAGTCAGCATCAAATTCAGATACGAGTGAAAACTTTTTTTTTAATCAATTCACCCCCAAGAAAGGCGATAATGCCACTAAGACCCAAGGGAGTGGAGGCTGCTAGTAGTAAAAAAAAGAATGAAAAGACCTTAGAAGAAGCCGGAAACCTAGTCCTGAACATTAGACAAGTGATAAATCTCTACTCATGTTCAAAAGACAAGGGAGTAGTGTGAACGCTACAATAGGCAAACCTCGGTATGAAAATTGATATCCTGACAGTAATTTGTAATGAGAATTAAAGGCTACATTAAAAAGACCTGATATCTGGGCGAGAGGTTGGATTCCTTGTGGTGTGTGCGTACGTGTGGGTCGATTTGCCTCCGGCTTGTTGCAGAATTTGACAGTTTGTTTTCAATTAACGGCACCTTCCAACCCACTTGTTCTTTGCTTGGATGGGTTTAAATTTCTAAACATAATTTGGATGCAGGTTCTCATTACAGCCACGCCTTTATCAAAACGATCTGTGCGAAGCAGCGAAAAATGCCGTTCGAAATAAACCCCCAAATTTCTGCTCGTCTTTTTTCTTCTGACCGTTTCGATAAGATAGATATGAAATATGAAATAAATACGAATTGTATGTAAAATCTATACTGTAAACGAAAACCTGACTGCCTGTCCGTCACGCACTGTCTGCGGTTGACCTTCAATGAGCGTATGTAATGTATATACGTACGTATGTATATACGTATGTATGTGTTTGTGCGTAAGTGCCGTTTAAAATACACACACACACACACACACACACACACACTCACTCACACAATTTGACTGAGTTTGAAATAAGACATTGTAATAATATATCCCCCTCCCACTCAGTCTGGACAACCCTTACCATGTACTACTGTACTGATGCGGCATTCACCCTGGGCGGATTGAGCCGGCTTCTCCCTATTATGAGAAGATTCTTGGGATAAATTACAGAAGTAGGGTACCCAGGCCTACTCGGATAACGTTCTTGCTTGCCGCGGGATTCCCACAGACGCAGAGACAGGAACGACCAGAAGCCGCCGGTCAAGTCACGCTGAAACACCGGTTCTCGTTCGATCACCGAAGTTAAGCATCGTAGAGCCAGGTCAGTACTTAGATGGGGGACCGCTTGGGGACACCTGGTACTGTAAGCCCCCAAAGTCCAACCCTTACCTCACAGTCGGTGGGGGGGTGTAAACGGTAGTGTCAGAGCTATGCCGCCAGGAACTTCGTTCCTGGTATGGCCACCCAAGGCGGACAGGTCTGACACACACGCCGGCTAACAAGGGCTCTGGTGAAAATCCAAGGAGCGTCTGAATCGGTAACCGGCGACCTTACCATGGGCAGAGCAATAAAATCATAAATTTAAAGACAGGAAAGGAAAAAGGAAAAACATTAAAAAAAAAACAGTTATAAAACTGTTTTTATTTTTCTGTTCTTTCTTATATAATAATTCCGTCAAACACTTTCTTTGCTTTCATGTGTGGATGGTTGTTAAATAAAATATTTTATTGGTCCTGACCTGGCATCTCAGCTTCAATAATTTTCCTACTGTTGTATCGTATCTTCCAATTCCTTTTCTATAAATATTTTCATGGTAATCGTTCAGGTGAACATCCCTTTATATGTGTATATGCTTGTGAAATAAAATATTTAAAATATCAGTAAAATATAATCAGTTTTTCTTACTCTGACCTACAGTGACAGGGTTTTAGTATCCTATCGATAATTATCTATCGTCTTTATCCTAATCATAATTATATCACATGGTTATTATCTATTAATATAATTCCATTTATCTCTAGCAGTATGTTCGTGTTTATCTATTACAAACTATTTATGTCTATCTTTTGATATCAGCCGCTTCACACCAACCATGTTACCCCGACCGTCGTAATGTAGCTTCTCTGTGCTTTTTTCTATAAATACTTTTCATGTTAATTTTTCTGATGAACATTACTCTATGGTAGGCTTTACGATGGCGTAATGAGAAATCGGAAAGCCAAGTTCGAATTCCAGTCGAATCCATTACATTCACTTACGTGCTAATACCCTTGGGAAAGGTATGAATCCTTCTTCTTATCACCTCATACCTTCAGTTAATGAATGAGCGAGTTCTACGACAATAAAATATCCGTAGAAATTCTCCTATTGCATCGTTAAATATTCGAGCGTAACATTAACAAAATATCGCAATAACATGTGAATAATAGGAGCACCTCGCCGTCGTGTAATGGTTAGTAGTAAGCTTGTCTCGCAAGAACAGGTTACGACTGCCTAGTGAGTTCAGTCCCCAGTGATGCCCCATAATTTCGGCTGTGTGTCACATCTTGGCTACGCTTAGAAAAATCACCATAAATATGACTGCTGATCGTTATCTTAAAATAAATAAGGAGGTACAAATGAAAAGACTTGAAATTAACAAATTTTCTATTTCACTGAAACAGACGTTAAATATTTCCATTTTTGATCCATTTTCTGACTGAAACCAAGTAGTGTCTTTGATATGCCTTTTATTTTCTCATGTAATTAAAACGGAATAGTCCATTATTTATTAGCTATTAGCAGGAAACGATAAACATTTCCTTCTTTCTTTCATTTTCTCAATGAAACCAGGTAGCGTTGCTGAATGTCTATTGTCTTTCTACGTGATCAAAACGGAATAGTCCATTACTTTGAGGCATTGGCATGGCATAACGGTCGTGCAAACTAACGAAACGAGGGACAACCAACATTATTATACGATGTTTGTTATATGTATATTTATTTAGAGGCTTTTTTATTTACTATTTTTTGCTTTTTATTTTTTAATTAATACTATTCTTACTGTTATTATTATCATCATCATTATTATCATTCTATACTCCCGAAAAATGTTTCTAACATTTCTCCACAACTTCCTTTCTTTTCTTGCTTCAAACAACTCTTGCTTCTTTACCACTGTTTTTGTCTTTCTGAACCTTGTTCTACCAATCATGTTCAGCATGTGATTGGTCATAGCTGTCCACCATTGCTTTAAATTGGACTCGCCTCTGTGTTCCATGTTGCTCCATAGATTTATTCAGACTCGTCAAACGGGTTACATACTATTTCCTCCTGATATTCTTGCCTTTAACATGCCCTGGGTGTGTTAAATTCTCCAACCTCTCTGTTCTCTTTATGTGTAGCAAGAAGCTGGACGAATAGTCCTGCCAAAATCAATAGTGATCCCAGGAGATAAACTATACAGTGTGATTAAAGGTATTCGCACAGAAATATCTTCGCTTCGTGTCACGGGTCCCATAACCCGATAGGGTTGTGGGGGCACTACAGGTACTGCAGTCATAGCAGAAATGGTGTGTCTAGGGCAAGATGACCTGACGGAGTCTAGCCCGCTTCGAGTTGGTTTTGAATTCACGGAACAAGTAGTTCCCCTGAAGGTAGATATCAATGTCTAGTCCTATGGAACCCTAGAGGTCAACTCAGTCATCGCTAGGAGTCACTCCCACTACAATCCTCTTTTTGATTTACATACATAATCTGCCTAAGAATATACAAAAATCAGTTACAAACTTCTATGCCGATGATACGACTATATAAGGGCGCGCCTCTGAAAATTCCGATGGTCAGAAATTGGCAACTGGTCTCTCTCACGATCTTGCACTAATTACCCAATGGGGTAAAAATTGGCTGGTTACATTCAATAACACGAAGACGAAGCTAGTTAAATTCCATCATCGCCGATCTGACCCAAGAATAACGTATATACTCGCGGATAGGTCGAACATTTTTACCAAAAATTTCACAAAATATTAGGGGTGCAACCTATCCGCTCAACATAAATGTAAACCAACACTAACCTATCACCGTGATTTCTGAGAAATCCCTGAAGAAATCAGTCAAAAGGGTTGTTTCAAACACGGAAAAGGGGAAAATGAGGATACAGTTTCGTGAAGAACGGAAAAGGCCAAGAATGAGGATAATGTTGCTTCAAAGACTGAAAAGGCCGACAAGGTGGATACGTTTGCTTATAACAAGGAAAAGACCGACAGGGAGGATACAGTTCCTTCAAGCACAGAAAAGGCCTAGAATGAGGATAGGGTTGCTTGACGCACTGAAAATGCATAGAATGTGGATACGGTTGCTTCTAACAGGGAAAAGACCGAGAATGGGGATATGGTTGCTTCAAACACGGAAAAGGCTGAGAATGAGGATATGGTTACATCAAACAAGAAAAAGGCTGAGAATGAGGATATGGTTGCTTCAAACGCGGAAAAGTCCGAGAATGTGGATATGGTTGCTTCAAGCACGAAAAAGGCTGAGAATGAGGATATGGTTACATCAAACAAGAAAAAGGCTGAGAATGAGGATATGGTTGCTTCAAACGCGGAAAAGTCCGAGAATGTGGATATAGTTGCTTCAAGCACGAAAAGGGCCGAGAATGAAAATACAGTTGCTTCAAGCGCGAAGAAGGCCCAGAATGTGCATTCGGTTCCTTCAAACACGGAAAAGGCTGAGAATGAGAATATGATTGCTTGACGCCATGAAAAGTCCGAGAATGAGAATATAGTTGCTTCAAGCACGAAAAAGGCCAAGAATGAGGATACAGTTGCTTCAAGCACGAAAAAGGCCCAGAATGTGGATAGGGTCACTTCAAACACGACAAAGGCCCAGAATGAAGATAACGTTGCTTCAAACACGGAAAAGTCCGAGAATGTGGATACGGTTGCTTCAAACACGGAAAAGTCCGAGAATGTGGATACGGTTGCTTCAAACACGGAAAAGGCAGATAATGGGGATATATGCTACTTCAAACACGGAAAAGTCTTAGAATGAGAATATGGTTGCTTCAAATACGAAAAGGGCCGGGAATGAGAATGCAGTTGCTTCAAGCCCGAAGAAGGCCTAGAATGTGGATACGGTTCCTTCGAAAACGGAAAAGGCTGAGAATGAGGATATGGTTGCTTCAAACACGAAAAAGGACGAGAATGAGGATACGGTTGCTTCAAACACGGAAACGTCCGAGAATGTGGATATGGTTGCTTCAGACACGGAAATGTCAGAGAATGAGGATACAGTTGCTTCAAACACGGAAAATTCCGAGAATGTGAATATGGTTGCTTCAAACACGGAAAAGGCAGAGAATGAAGATATGGTTGCTTCAAACACGGAAAGTCCGAGAATGTGGATACGGTTGCTTCAAACACGGAAAAGGCAGAGAATGAGGATACAGTTGCTTCAAGCACAGAAAAGGCCGAGAATGATGACATGGTTGCTTCAAAGAAGGAAAAGTCCGAAAAGGTGGATATGGTTGCTTCAAACATGGAAAAGGCAGAGAATGAGGATATGGTTGCTTCAACTGCGAAGAAGTCCCAGAATGTGCATACGGTTCCTTCAAAAACCGAAAAGGCTGAGGATGATGATATGGTTGCTTCAAACACGAACAAGGCCGAGAATGTGGATACGGTTGCTTCAAACACGGAAAAGGCAGATAATGAGGATATATGCTGCTTCAAACACGGAAAAGTCTGAGAATGAGAATATGGTTGCTTCAAACACGGAAAAGGCAGAGAATGAGGATATGGTTGCTTTAAACACGGAAACGTCCGAGAATGTGGATATGGTTGCTTCAAACACGAAAAGGGCTGAGAATGAGGATACGGTTGCTTCAAACACGGAAAAGTCCGAGAATGTGGATATGGTTGCTTCAGACACGGAAATGTCAGAGAATGGGGATACGGTTGCTTCAAACACGGAAAATTCCGAGAATGTGAATATGGTTGCTTCAAACACGGAAAAGGCAGAGAATGAAGATATGGTTGCTTCAAACACGGAAAGTCCGAGAATGTGGATACGGTTGCTTCAAACATGGAAAAGGCAGAGAATGAGGATACAGTTGCTTCAAGCACAGAAAAGGCCGAGAATGATGACATGGTTGCTTCAACTGCGAAGAAGTCCCAGAATGTGCATACGGTTCCTTCAAAAACCGAAAAGGCTGAGGATGATGATATGGTTGCTTCACGCACGGAAAAGGTCGAGAATGATGATATGGTTGCTTCAAAGAAGGAAAAGTCCGAGAATGTGGATATGTTTCCTTGACGCACTAAAATGGCCGAGAATGATGATACGATTGCTTCAAACACGGAAAAGGCCGTGAATGGGGATATGCTTTCTTGACGCAATGAAAAGGCCGAAAATGAGGATACGGTCGCTTCCAACACGGAAGAGGCTGATAATGAGGATATGGTTTCTTCAAATACGGAAAACGCCGAGAATGAGGATATGTTTGCTTCAAGCACGAAAAAGGCCGAGAATGAGGATACGGTTGCTTCAAACACGGAAAAGGTAGAGAATGAGTATATGGTTGCTTCAAGCACAGAAACGGCCGAGAATGAGGATACGTTTGCTTCAAGCACAGAAACGGTCGAGAATGAGGATACGGTTGCCTGACGCACTGAAACGGCTGAGAATGAGGATATGGTTGCTCGAAACGCGAAAAAGCCGAAAATGGGGATATGGCTGCTTGACGCACTAAAAACGCCCAGAATGAGGATATGGTTGCTTCAAACACAAATGAAGATGGTTATATCACAAGTGATGATGTGAACAACTTCTCTGAAATAGACAATGATAAAAACCTATTAACTGATGAACAAATGAGAATGATGTATGATAGTGAAGAAGTATTCTTGGCATTTAGTTCTGAATGAATTTTAAAACTCTAACTTGATATATAAATAGATAAACACTTTTTTCTAAATGTATCAAAACATTTTCTTCTGTATTTATTTCTATTTTTTTTTGTCGTATTGACTCGATATAAAAGTATTATGCAGTAAATATAAAAATACCAATACAACACTTACTTCCTTTTGTTTACACGATGATTGACGAAATGTATTTTAACTGCAAATGTGTATTAATATTTGTAAGTTTTGAAATAAAGGTAGAAATAAAGGTAGATATCTGATAATTCTTACGTTTAAAATGGCGCTGTGTAAATCCCCAGATTATAGTGCGACAAATCTGCCAGTCAAAAGTAAATCAATTATTTAGCCATAAAGTAGTGGTGCGACCTATCCGATGGGGCAACCTATCGGCGAGTATATATGGTATCACCATTCAGGTTGAACGGAGGTCCTCTCTGGGAAGCACCGTACTTTGGAAGACTGTTGGGCCTCAAACTCACAACCCATCTGAAGTGGAACTAGTATATACGGCCAATTGGCTCTCCGTACCGTTCCAGTAAGTACCTGACTCATCCTGCTATCTTCTACCTTTACAAGAATCAGATAAGGCCAAAAATGGCGTCATATTTGGGCGGGAGCTGCCCAGTCCTTACTCTCCAGCCTTGTTCAAAAGAGTCCCAGAGTCCTT
The DNA here is from genome assembly GCA_903632075.3 of Acanthosepion pharaonis. Taxonomy (NCBI): domain Eukaryota; kingdom Metazoa; phylum Mollusca; class Cephalopoda; order Sepiida; family Sepiidae; genus Acanthosepion; species Acanthosepion pharaonis. The sequence goes on along the minus strand of CAHIKZ030000813.1, from coordinate 714,584 downwards.
GGTGGGATGTGGCAAGCATCTCGCTGCTCTATCGTTACTTCTACGGAAATTGCTCGGACGAACTACACTACCTGGTCCCGACGAGGCAAAAATTCACAGCAAGTACACGCCATGCCACTTACACGCCATATAAACCAGACAACCATTCAACTCATCAGAAAGACTTACAACAGTAAAGAGACGCGAATCAACCTCGTCGTTCTGTCTTTCCCACCAAATCCATAGTGGATTCCCTTTGATCTTGTCTCCCAACTCCACTTTCTCTCTCCCTCACCGAAAGATTATGTTTTTCAGTCAGAGAGAACTTTTAAAATAAATATAAACTTTTATTTTCTGATAGTAGTTACACTTAAGAATTTGTGTATTTTACGTTAAATAAATATTGTTATTTTATTTGAACACATAGCAACGCATTCTCTCACTTTTTTTTTTTTTTTAAACAAATGGTGACTCATGGAATCTTTCCCAACAATATCAAACATTCAATCTCCAATAGCCGCAAGCGAATGATGTTTTTTTTTATTAACTGGTTTAAACGTCGTGGTAATCTCTTTATGATTACTAATATCGTCAGTATATTTCTGTTCGCCAAATACTTTATAGATTAATATCACATTAAGACATTTCGAAAATCCGCGGAGTTTGCAAGTGAACAATATTGATACAAAAATTTATACTACAAAACATCACTTACAAAGTTAATGAAATGACAAGGGAGATAATTAATATACTTGTTTCCAGAGTTGCTCCCCTTTAAACCCTTTTTTTTTTTCTTTTAAAGATTTTTTTTTATATTTTAGGTATGAATATTGAAATTAATTCAATTTCTTACCAGTTTTCTTTCATTTTCAGTTGTTTTTTTTGTTGTTGTTGCTGCCCTCAGATTGTAATTCTATAATTTCATTAAACAAAATGGATTGTAAATTTAAAAAAAGAGTAATCAATCTCAAGCAAAACTCCAAATTCATATGTGTTTATGAGCTATGAATTCTTCGTATTTCTTTTCATGAAATAGTTTTATACATTTTTGTAAGAAAAAAATTTGTACATATCCACATTTTCATATCATAGAGTTTAAGTAGGTCCCCTGCGAATATGTGGTAATTTGGTAAATGTTAGATTGGGTGAAGAGAGAAGGTTTCTTTTGGTGATTAAGTCAATTGCAAGAATGAATGTCACGTGAATCAGATTAGCTAGGTAGGATATTTCGTAACAAGCAGCTTTTCCCCACTTCCCCTTCAGTCTTGTGTCATAGTAAATGTACTTCATTTAAAAATAAAGGCTTTCTTGAGCAGATATGATCGATCGAGAAAAAAAACGTCAAAGATTGTGCATTTCAAAACAGTAATTTGATCTTTGCTAACCAGACGCTTCTCTGTAGCTAAATGGTATAGCACGTCAGATCAAATGACGGTTTCCATATAAGAATACATGCTTGATTCCTGTCAGAGAACGCATATTTTCTGTGAAATTTTTCGAACATTCAGACCGGTAAACGTAATTAACTAATTAAAAATCAGGGTATTGACTTAAGTAAATTGTATCTATAAAAATTACGTATAAAAAGAACATATATTAATTGTCGAACTTAATCCATTTCATTATATAACGATAAAAAATATAGTTTTAAGGTATGCTATATTTATGGATAAAAGTACTCAACATCAGAGACAGTCTGTTTCATGCTGAACGCAATCTTCTTGTCCTGAAGACTGAAGATTGCATTCAAGCATGAAACACACTGTCACCGCTAGGTGTTGACCCCAGGGTCCAATTATGAAACAGAGCTGGTTTTTTAGCTTCTGTTTTTGAAACATGAGAACGCTTATGCAGCGATGGAATCATATTTTTAAAAAATAATTATAATTTAGGCTCTACTTATGTATTGAGCACTGTTTTTTTTTTTAAATAAAAACAAAAATACTAAAGAACTTTGCATTATTAACCTAACGGTTCTTTCCTATTTTTCTATATATTTGCACACAGACACATACACACACACACATATATATATATATATATATATATATATATATATATATATTTGTGTATTTAGGCAGCAATCCTTCTTTCATTGAATACAA
>CAHIKZ030000813.1:630000-707500 GCA_903632075.3 Acanthosepion pharaonis | reverse complement strand
AAAGCAAATTACTAAAAAAATAATTTGGGGCTGGGGGGGTGTTAAATAAAATGAAATTGCTGTCTAATTTTCTGAACGAAACTATTAAGAAACATTGTGAATTGATTTGATATCAATTCCATTGAAATAATATTTGACACTTTGTGTTTTACTTTTAATGGATTAGAGGGACTTATTTAGCTTAGCACACAGTTTGTCGCAAGGCCTAACAACAGAGTATCTCATAAGGATCGCACTTGCTAAACAACAGTTTCTTAGAATAGCTTGCAGAATATTGTCTGACATCAAAAGTTATTTATGAACTTCTTTCTGAAAATGAATCAAGTGTACAAAAATAAACTGGCTGTTAATGAAAGCCATGATATCACAGGTAGGATTAATTAAATAAATTTTGCATTCACTCTAATCCTAATCTAAAGGAAAAAAAATGACACATTAAAAATCATGACTGTATTGTGGTGCAGTGGATGGACACGTGATCGAGTGGTTAAGACGTTTGCATTCTGACCATGAGACCTGGGTTTTAAATCTCACCATGGTCGATTTGTCAGGAAGGAGTGAGATGACTGGGTTGGCCCTTCAGTCTGATAACATCAGACTGGAAGGGTCAATCTAACATATAACACCTTTGGAAAGTGCCTGAAAACCATACCACAAAGTTCACCCAAGATATTGTCTGGGTGTTAAACTTCTGGGAAAATGAATCAAGTGTGCAAAAATAAACTGGCGCAGGACCATCACGATTGCTTAATAGTTCACCTAGCAAAGGAAAAAATGACACATTAAAATCAACTGTCATCGTATTTGATCAATTAGTTAAGACGTTTGCATTCTGACCATGCCTGGGTTTAAATCACCAGTTGTTGATCATGCTTCCAATATCCAGACTGGAAGGGGTCAATCCAGAAACTGTAAAACCATAAGGTCTGCTCAAAGTGGGGAAGCGAACACTTGAGGACCATCGATTGCTAAACTATAAAGTCATGAACTCTGTGGCCTTTTTTTCAAGTTGTTGAATAAACATTAATGCGCCTTTCCCGCAACTAAGGTCTGCTCATAGTCTCTGCAATAGGGACTGGCTAGTCAGCGTCTGGTAGGGACTGGCTAGTCACTCTAATATCCTTGAAGTGGCCAGCTACACATTGTAGTAATGATTCCAAAAAATAAACTACTAATTGACCATTCAGGTATTCCAGTACACACTTTACAGAAATCATTTGATACAGTAGAGGTGGGGGGGGGTTCTTTGGGGTAGAAGGGGTTAATTAATGTTCGGGATTGAAAGGGATTGCCAATTATATTAGTTAAGTACTCATAGTCAAGAGTACTCTTAATGACTTTTCAAAAACAAGCATTTTCTGACATTTTCATGCATGACCAATCTTTTCTTTTTTAATTGGTTATATACACATATCACCAGAGAGCAAAGACAAGCGTTATTCCAGACATGGTGTTATTCTATAAACACACAGCTGAGTGTTTACAGAATAACACCAAAACCAAACAATGTGCTTGGAATATCAACTGTGTTTGTTCTCTGGTGATCTGTGTTCAAACTCCAGTATCAGCAGCAACATTTTATTTCTATATAACAATCAAAAGGATGGTTCTTTCCATTGACACCAATATTACGCCTCGGCAATGATTATTATTTTAAAAAATGATGATTAGAATTGTAATAAAACCTAAACATATGATGAAAGTGAATTTATATATTTTTCTGTTCTTGAGAGATTTCAAAAAAAATTATAAACACTTTATAAAATAGTAAATAATAAGGATTTCCTTATAGTTAGTTAACATATTTTTAATAATTTAAAAAATATTTATAAATTTTTTTATAATTAATAATAAATATAATTTATAATAAATTTATAAATAAATGCAAAAATATATAAATAAATTTATAATAAATTTATAATAATAATTTAATAATTTTATAATTTAGTAAATATTTATAAATTTATGAATAAAAAATTTTTTCTATTTATTTTCTTTATAAATTAGTAAATGATATTGCATTGCATTAGTTTTAATACAACTGTATTGTATTTTAGAAAATTGTAAATGTAAAATTATTAGCTTTTAAAATGTTGTAAATATAAAATTATTCTTGTAAATAAACAATCTAATAAATAAATAGTTTAATATTCTTATTGTAAATTCTGAAAACACCCCAAAAAAGTATAAATTCACTTTCATCATATATTTAATTTTTATTACAATTCTAATCATTGCTTTTTAAAACAATAAACATTGCCGAGGAGTGAAGGTAGTTAAAATAATAGTAGTGTCAAGGGAAAAACTGTTCTTTTGACACTATTTTTTTTCAGAAAAGGTCCAAGTTTGCGAGTATGCTTAATTTAAATGAATTGACATGGATTTTACTATAAAAAGCATTGAAAATCAGGAGGAAAGGGTTAGTCAGTGTTCAGGATTTAAAGCATGTGTTACTAACAGAATGTTTAATGTAAAAATACATTTCTAAGGATTTACTATAGACAGTGCACTGAAATTCAAACAGAAAGCGATAGTCAATGGCCAAGAATTAAGGCAAGTGATAAAATGCTAAATGCAAATGAACTGCTAAGGGTTTTTACTATATAAAAATGACTAAAAATCAGAAATTATAGTCAGTGGTCAGGAATTAAGATAAACATTACTTAGAGAAAAGCTATTATAATTTTCTGTTTCATTATGTATACAAAATAAACAAATTGTGTGTCTTGCTATGTTCATAGATAAAATCACTACAAGACAGAGGTGATTTTTTTTAAATAAAAATATAATAAAAACGAAAACTCTTCAACTAATTTGAAAGTCTATGCATAGACGTTATAAAAATGCGTTTTATTTTTGACTGAGAGAAGAGCAATGAAATCTTGCATAGATTTTCTCGTATTTCTCGATGATATCTTTGGTCAAGGAAGGAGTGTATTTGGCCAGAACATGTTGGAAGTGCTGTGTGGTAACTGTCTGGGTCAGCATCCCCTCGAGAGTGAGGGCATGTAAAGCCGCCTGGAAAATAAAATGGAAAAATAGACAAATTTATATCTTACTATCGAGTGGTCGTTTTGTCTGTAAGGTCTGTCACATTTTGATTGCACTAGAGTTAGCTCCCTTGCAATGGTGATAAAGCTTCTTTATAACATTAGTTTAAAAAATGTCATAATTTTTATGTAGGTACCTCCAAAGATTCGCTAAAGAAAAGAATACATTATGAAAAAAATGCACACAACCTAATAAAAACAAAATTTTATCGTCAAAATATTTGTGCTTTTTACTTTTAAGAAAGAAAAAGAAAAGATAAATATATATATATATATATATATATATATATATATATATATATAAATAAATACTTTCATAAAAAACATTATTATTTTTTTAATTTGCAACTTTTTCTATATATACATATTAAGAAAGTATACGTGGCTTCTCATTATGCTATATATATATATATTATCCTTCTTAGAACCTTGTAAATTTTGAATAAAAATATTTTTTGGTGTCAAAATGGAGTCATAAATTTGTACAGGAAATTTGAGCACGTTTTTGTGGCAAAAAACACACTGATTTGAAAAATTTTGCTAAAATCGGATAATTATTGGATTTTAATAAATTTTTCATAACTTATTCACAAAGAAATGAAATTATTTTTGGAATGTTTCTTTTTTTAAAAAATCTTAGTAAAAAAATATTTTTTATTTCACAATCTGTTACTCAGCATTCATTTAATTTCATGAAATTTTGAGAAATTCTTTTTTATATTGCTCAATGTTTATATTAATTGTTAGGACAAGTCTTCGGGGAATTTGAATCATCAATTTTTTCAGTCAAATAGAGCCCCAGTTACAGAAAATCTACTCTGAATCGTAAAATAAAAAATGTAACAGAACTAGAATATTATTTAATTAGCAAAGCTTTTAATTGCTTTATGAATAAAATATACTATGGACACAAAGTAAGCGGTCGGTTTTTATTGTTACTAAGTAATAAACTGATGCTTAATGCATGTTAATATTGAAAAAACATATTTCAAGATACAAAAACCTTCTAATATTAATAAAAACTTAAGAAAACGTCATGTTTTTTTATAGCATCAGTAAACTAGTATTAAGAGAAGATGCTTGTGGACATAAACTTGAGGATCGGTTTTATGCTGTTATTAAGTAATAAACTGATCCCTCATAATTACTACATATTAATATAATAATTGGAAAATTATATTTAAAAACTCACATTTATAAACCTTGTCATAATAATAAACACTTAATAATATGTCCTCCTTTTTTATGACATATGTAGAGTAATATTATCATAAGAGTTTAGTGAACATAAAATGAGGGTTTGATTTTTTATTGTTATTAATTAATAAACTGATCCCCTGAAATTACTATATATTAATATAATATTCAGAAAAATAAATTTGCATGTTAAAAACTTAAGAAAATATAATCATTTTTGATGTAGTGAAATGATTATATTGATCCTTTTTTTTCTTTTTTTTATCCAGTTCACTCCAAGGAAGGCATTAAAGCCACTGAGACATAAGAGGTTACTGGGTGTGGAAGAATTAGAAAAATGAAACACCAGCAAGTACAACAGGAGGACAGTAGATAGTGATTGACATTGCATTTAAATTCTTGAAGATTAAAGTCGGTTGGAAAGCAAAATACTGGAAGAGAGTCCCACAAGCAAGAAGTGTGACAAAAGAGACTGTTAAATAATTTCATCCTAATTCTTCTTTTCACTATGGTACATAGACTTTATGAATTTAAGTGCAGTACTAGATTGGCAGAAAGGTCTCATCATTTTACACTTGAAATGGCTAGATGTAACCGTAAGTTATATGCTAACAGTTTCTTCTCTCGCATAAGATTCACTTATTGGCATCTCGGCTTCAGTCACTTTCCTACCACCATAATGTAGCTTTCCTTTGCCTTTCCTTTAAATAATTTCATTCTAATTCTTCTTTTTCACTATGGTACACAGACTTTATGAATTTAAGTGCAGTACTAGATTGGCAGAAAGGTCTCATTTTTATGAAATTAGATGTAACCATGCAGTTCTACTAACAGTTTCTTCTCTCCCATAAGATTCACTTATTGGCATCTCATTTCCTATTTTATAATGTAGTTTGCCTTTCCTTTAAATAATTTCATGCTAATTGTAACCGTAATGGTACATAGACTATACTAACAGTACTAGATTGGTGGCAAGGTCTCATCCCATAAGATTCTAGATGTAACCGTGGTTCATGCTAACAGTTTGTTCTCTCACTAAGATTCCCTTTATTGATCTCATAATGTACTTTCCTACCACACCATAATGTAGCTTTTGCCTTTAAATAATTTCATGCTAATTCTTCTTTTCACTATGGTACATAGACTTTATGAATTTAAGTGCAGTACTAGATTGGTGGCAAGGTCTCATCATTTTACACTTGAAATGGCTAGATGTAACCGTAAGTTCTATGCTAACAGTTTGTTCTCTCACATAAGATTCACTTATTGGCATCTCGGCTTCAGTCACTTTCCTACCACCATAATGTAGCTTTCCTTTGCCTTTCCTTTAAATAATTTCATGCTAATTCTTCTTTTCACTATGGTACATAGACTTTATGAATTTAAGTGCAGTACTAGATTGGTGGCAAGGTCTCATCATTTTACACTTGAAATGGCTAGATGTAACCGTAAGTTCTATGCTAACAGTTTGTTCTCTCACATAAGATTCACTTATTGGCATCTCGGCTTCAGTCACTTTCCTACCACCATAATGTAGCTTTCCTTTGCCTTTCCTTTAAATAATTTCATGCTAATTCTTCTTTTCACTATGGTACATAGACTTTATGAATTTAAGTGCAGTACTAGATTGGTGGCAAGGTCTCATCATTTTACACTTGAAATGGCTAGATGTAACCGTAAGTTCTATGCTAACAGTTTGTTCTCTCACATAAGATTCACTTATTGGCATCTCGGCTTCAGTCACTTTCCTACCACCATAATGTAGCTTTCCTTTGCCTTTCCTTTAAATAATTTCATGCTAATTCTTCTTTTCACTATGGTACATAGACTTTATGAATTTAAGTGCAGTACTAGATTGGTGACAAGGTCTCATCATTTTACACTTGAAATGGCTAGATGTAACCGTAAGTTCTATGCTAACAGTTTCTTCTCAGGCACTTCTCACTTGTGGAACTATCTTCCAAATTTCAGCTTCTCAGTCAATTTGGATGTTCAAAAAATTAATTGCAATGTCAATCTTTATCTTCTGCCTTCTTAATTCCTCTTCTTTCATTGTTCTCTTTCTTTAATAATGATTTCTTTTTCTCATATTCTCTCATACTCAGTAAATCCATTGTGTCTTAGTGGCTTTATTACCTTGCCTGTAGTGAAATGATTAAAAAAAAATGCAATTAAAATGATTTGTTTAAATTTACTTTAAATGAAATCCTCTTTATGTCATCTAACAGTAAATGTGAAACTTTGAGGAGAGTCCAATAGTTTGCTTGGTACTAACAAGGAAACTGACACTTACTATAAAGAACAATTGAAATTTCTAGGACATATATTGAGGAAGGAATACCTAGAGAATTTAATACTCAAAAGGATATATTTACCTTAAGAGAAGCTGGGGGAATCAACATGTAACCTACTAGATGAGTTTATGTAAAGGGTTGGTGGAACAAGAAGAAAGGATCGTAAATGTTGAAATGTTATTTAGAGCAGCAGAAGATAGGAAGTTGTGGAGGACCGTTATTGCTTGCGTCCTGAAAGGACAGGGCACATACAAAGAAGGAGAAGCAAATGAATGGCAGAGCAGTGATAAAGAAGGATGATAAAGAGTCAGAAGTTACTTAGAACAGCAAAAGAGAGGAAGATATGGAGGGTCATAATCAATCATGTCTTAAACAGACAGGGCACATAAAAGGAGGAGAAGCAAATGGATAGCAGAAAAGAGACAGAGACGGATGGTAAAAGGACAAAGTTTAATTAGAGCAACAAAAACAGGAAGTTGTGGAGGACCATAATCGCCCATGCCTTTTCAGGACATGATATATAAAAGAAGCAGCAGCAGCAAATGGATGATACAATAGGGGCAGAGAGGGATAGTAAAAAGTCAAAAGTTACTTACAGAAACAAGACAGGAAGTTGTGGAGAGTCATAATCGCCCACGTCCTGAAGGGACATGGCACATAAAAGAAGATTATAAATAAGCCATAAATATTAAGTTTCAGAGTCAAAGAAGACATTTTAATGTTTTTAAATCAATGCTCAATCAACAGGTTAAATCTATAATAAATAAAACATTTTTAGATAAAGCTTTACGTAATCTATTAAATCCCTGAAAAATAATTCAGTAAAGTTGGTCGTCTGTATATGCGGACAAAAGATTATGCAAAACTGTTAAATCACATTAATGTAGTCTTCTTATTTAAATCTACCATAATGTGTCTTATATCTGGCCCAACTTAACAGTTCTTGGAAATAACTAATTAAGGGGTAGTTTATATGGCTAGGAGTGGAAACTAACAATTAACTCAAAACTTGAACATATTACTATTACAGTGATTGAAGAAACATCCTTTTGAGAGTTTCAAAATAAGGCATCTAATGAATTAGAATGTCTTATAAGCAGTACAATATAGTAATTTTTTTCATTTCTGAAGAATTTATTTTTTTTAGGCTTTGTTCATAAAAATAATGTACATTTATTGGGGTAATTTAAAGAAAAAGTAAAATAAATTAAAAATAAAAGCTCTTTGATTAGGTAAAATTAGGGATAGTTTATAAAGTCTATGTACCATAGTGAAAAGAATGAATTATTTAAAGGAAAAGCACATTATGGTGGTAGGAAAGTGATTGATGTCAATATATTTCATTTTTATTGGTAAAAGTCTTAGATTAATCATTGCACAAAATACAATCAATGCATTTGCTAAGTTTATCAAAATTTTCAGTCTTTTTTTTGTCATGTGTAAATACCGTATTTTGCTGCTAATAAGACACATTTTCTCCTCATAAAATATCTCCAAAAATTACCGTACATCTTATAAATCGAAGGTCAATGATAAGATTTATAATTTTGGGGGTGGGGAGTGAGTGACAGCTCCCCAGTTACATTTCATTCTGATCCTTTGAAAGTAAAACAAGTTCAGTGTTTCAAAATTAAATTAAAAATATTTTCAGAGAAGTTAAGAAGTTGGGATAAACTTTTCAAGATTACCGTTAATGAGTATTTCAAGCTATAATATCAGTATAAGCATTTAACAGTACAGTAAGTACTTTCGTATGTTTTATGCTTTTAGATAAATGAAACTTATGCTTATTTCTGAATCCAAATTAACATGTCTCTAATTTTAAATCAGTTCTCCATTCATATTAATGAGAAATTCGTCATGATTAGTAAGGATTCTAGGCTGTAATAATCTAACGTTTCAGTCGTATTATTCACTCTAATTTCTCTTCTAATTATTATATTCTAAATAGTTACCATAAATTTGGTACTTCTTCTGGGTCTGCGATGAATTTATTATGATTAGTCAGGTTTTCATGAAGAAATATGCTATTGATTAGGTAAACTTGGGTATAGTGGGGAGAGTTATGAAGTACAAAGATAAAAACATTTTTCTGATTTCTTCCTTCAAAATATTGACAGGAGGCATTTAATGAATTAGAATGTCTTATAAGCAGTAAAATATAGTAATTTTTTAATTTCTGAAGTATTTATTTTTTTTAGGTTTTGTTCATAAAAATAATCTACTATTATTGGGGTAATTTAAAGAAAAATTAAAACAAATTAAAAATAAAATTTCTCTTTGTACATAATAAGACTTAAACAGAAAACTGAATTGTCTAGGTTTTAATATTTTGTTTTAATGCTGTTTTTTTATTTTTTTTTGACACTGAATACATGAAAAGAGTACTGAACTACAACATAATATCAGTGAAAGCTGAACAATTTCTTTACAGATGAAGACAAGACTTGACCTCACAGAGAGGTCTCTGATAAAAGAATGCTGAGAACACCATGGATGGAGCATGTGAACAACAAGGAGGTTTAAAAGAAAAATGGAAATAAAAAGACACTTACACTTACATTCAGAAAGAGACAGGTTTTCAGACACATAATGAGGAAAGAGAACTTGAGCAATATGATCCTGACAATGCATATTCAAAGCAAGGGAGGTGAATAAGCTCCCAATAAGCTTGTATAAATGGATGGTAGAACAAAAAATGTAAGAGGACAAGCATTAATACGAGCTACAAAAGACAGGAAGATGTGGAGAGGCATGATCGCCTACATACTGCAGGGATATGGCACATAAGAAAGGAATAAATAAATATAAAATAAAAATATATTTCTTTTTTTATTTGGGGAGGAGAGTTGAGATACTGTTTAATAAACTTACGTATTTTTCCCCCATATGGCTTGATATTCTTTGCCATATTTGGAAATCTTTTCCTTCTTCAGAAAAATTAAATGGAAGTGACAGGTGGCTTAAATGGTTGCCCAATTTACAACGTACGTCTGAGGCATAAACTGGACCATAATTTTGTGTCCATATTTTTTATGACAGTGAAAGTATAATTTACATTGGCAATAATTTAATTTAATATTACTAAACTGAGCTGTTATTTTCTACCTGTGAAATTTGAAAAAAAAAACAGGTTAATTTCTGCATTCATAGGTTGGCATCTTGGTCTCACACTTTTACTGTCAAAATGGTTAAATGCAGCCATCTCTTCTACTCCTACAGCTTCTTCTCTTGCACTTCCTGACAGTGGAACTCCCTTCCTCTTACTTGCTTCCCTGACAGCGATAATCTTCAGATATTCAAATGTAATGTCAATGGACATCTTAATCCCTGTCCTTCTCTTTATTCTTTCATCAAACACCCCCTCTTTACTGTTGCTCTCACTCTCTGTAACCCCCTTGCATACTAGTGGCACTCCTGCATTGCTTGGGGTGAAATGCTTAAAAAAATGTTTCCTTTCAATTTAATCTGATTATGAAAGTAGCCATTCTTCTATATCATTCTACCTCTGTCCCATAATGATTGTTCCATTTAGTCTATGAAATGTGTACATAAATGGAACAAAAATTATGGGACAGTGAGGGTCAAACGTTTCTCTCTTCTTTCAATTTAATCTGATTATTAAAGTAGCCATTCTTCTATATTATTCTACCTCTGTCCCATAATGATTGTTCTATTTCGTCTATAAAATGTGTACATAAATGGAACAGTTATTATGGGACAGAGATGGGAACTCCGCTCCTCTTACTTACCCTGATAGCTATAATCTTCAAATATTCAAATGTAATGCCATTTGACATCTTTTGATGCCTTGATCACAACCCCCGTCCTTCTCTTTATCCTTTCCTTAAACAACCCTTCTTTATACTCGCTCTCAATCTCTGTAACCCCTTGCATGCTAGTGGCACTCCCACCTTGCTTGGGGTGATATGCTTAAAAAATAATGTTACCACATCAATCTTTTGTTTGAGTCAAAATCAAATCAAATAGCACTTTTTACTTGACTAATGTCAAATAAAAAGTACTATTTCTTAATACTTTAAATACTATATTTAGTGATGACACATGATTTATTTTAAACAGGGAAATTGATATCTACTGGCCTAGGGAAGTGAAAGTCTTATTAAAAAAAATGTGGTTCTCAAGAGAAAATCATACCTGTATTACCTTTAAGCCGAGCATATTTAACCACTCAGCCCCGAGAGATGTCACAGCAAAGCACATACTTTTAAACCATGTGTGACTTGGCTCACAGCAAGATCATGTTGAAACACTGGTTCCTGTAGGATCACTAAAGTTAAACAACATCAAGCCTGGTCATTTCCTAGATGGGTGACCACTTGGAAATACCAGGTGCTGTAAGGTTGGATATGCAGGTGGAGTAATTGGATAATGGGTGGGAATTTTTAATTGGAGAGCAAATTTCCAATTCCTGCTGGGTTCATTATATTCACTTAAGTGCAAATACCCTTGGGAAAAAGAATGAATCCACCTCTTCTCCCCAGAGCTATGGGTTAATTAAGACTTGCATCACTAAATCATTATTATCCCCCCAAAACATTCCTACAATCTAAAAATATTTTCTGGCTTTAAATAACCTGTAAAGGGCTGATAAGCCATAAAAAATAATCAAGTGTGACTTAACAATTTTATGGGTTTTTCTATTTGAAATTTCTGATGAATCCTTATTTTTCAGTTAATGATTGAATAAGCTCATGGTGAGTTCCATGACAATTAAATATCCATAGAAATTCACCTATCACATTGTTAAATATTTGAGCTCAACAACTTTAACAAAATATTGCAATAAAATTCATAAATATGAATGCTGGTCATTATTTTAAGAAGTAAGAGGATATAAATGAAAAGATTTAAAATTGACGACTTTTTCCATTTCACTGAAACAAACGTTTAACACTTCTGTCATCTCTTCTGTCGTTCATTTTCTTACTGAAACCAAATAGTGTCTTTGATGTCTTGTGTCTTCACACATGATCAAAAGGGAAAAGTCCATTATTTATGAAGTATTAGCAAGAGATATTAAACACTTCTATCTTTCTTTCTTTCTTTCTTTTTTTTTTTTTTTTTAACTGAACCCAAGTAGCATCTCTTGTATGTCTTTACTCTTCCCACATGATAAAACTGAAATAGTTCATTATTTATGATGCAATTATATGATAACAAATGTTTATCTCTCACTCAGATCTTTTCAAGCTGCTATCTGCTCAGTTTATTTTCACAGAGTAATATTTTAAGCAAGTAATGAATTTTTTTGATCCAACATACATTGAATAATTATCTTGGCAAAATAGCACAGGATGATTGAAAAGTAACTTCCCATTTTAAAATACTTATGATTTAATTATTAACTATAATTTTTACAAGAAATGGATATGAAAAGAAAGTGTTTAGCGTGAGGTTTTATTTAAAATTTGATATGGCCACCAGATTTCATTACCAACTTACTCAAGCCACCCAGGAATCACATCAACTGATTTCACCAGAAACTCTTCTTGGAAGACATTATTTCTTGTATTCACTCTTCAACTTCTTCCAAAGTGTTGGTTTGCTCCTTTAACCAATTCCAAAGAAAAAAGTCACAAAAGTGTTAAGTTAGGACTCCTGGCTGGCCACTCATACATAAAATAGGGAGTTACTTTTCAATCACCCTGTATATTTCATTGTTTTTACTTCAAACAACAATTATATATTATAGTTAGACAATTCATAGAATTTCCAAAATAGACAAAAGCATTTTATCTTTACCTCTTGACAAACATTGTAAATATCAGCTCCACTGAAGAAAACCATTTGCTTGGCGAGAGCAGTCAAGTCAACATCCATCACAGGCATTTTCTTTGTATACACTTGCAGAATTGCCAGGCGAGACTTAAAAATAAAAAAGGCAAAGAAAAATTATGAAAAGAAATCAAATTTCTGAAACATTAAACAGAACATAATTCAGTGTAAAATTTTCAAAAACGTCATTTCATTTTAAAATGTATTTACTCGTTTACCTGGAGATTAACAAAGATGACAGCCATATTTAAATGATTTTGAAATTGAATTGGTTATATTTTTTGCAGGAGTTATTTAAGTATTTTATTGATACAATTAACTCTACTGCCACTTGTAAGAAAGAATTGTTTCTTTAAATCATTAAAAGTAATTCTTTAATCACTTCTCAACTGTACTGCCCCAAAATATCGGACAAATTTAAGCCATTCTGTAATAGAATCGGTTATATTTTTTGTAGGTGTAATCTCAATTTTGTTTCCTATACAATTAACACTTTTGCGAAAAATAAGAAAGAATTTTGCTTTTTAAATCCCTGAAAATGTATATATCTAAAGAAAGTTCATACAACCTAAAAAGTGAGTCAAGTCATTTTGCAAATGTATTGATTATATTTTTGGCATGAGAAATAATTCTATTGCTATCTGTCAAGAACAAATGGCACAGTGGATAAAGGTGTTAGTTAGATCTAGTGACAGGACCCAAAGAGTGTGAGTTCAATACCCGGTTAAGGCGGTGGAGAACTTGGAGAGGGGAATTAACAGGAGATAACTGATATCCATTAAACATGGCATGTGGAACTAGAACAGTCTACCTCGGTGAGCAAAATAAAGGGTTCAGTTCCAACCACCTGAAGAAGGCTAGAGCATACAACAGCTGAAACATTGTAATAAATATGGCGACAAAGATGAGGACAATAGTCTGAATAAAGTAAATAATTCTATTAGTGTAACAAAGGATTCAGCTTTTTTTAAAAAAATAAAGTAATTATCCAGCCACTAGTTTATTTTTTGATTGGTTAGTTTTGTTTAGTGGCATATCAACACCTCTATGGGTTATTTAATGCCGAAATCTAAATTTTTTGGACACAGTTTTATGGTTTCAACTAGATATATTTTGAATGCAACTGTAGGCCTCCAACTACAGATAAAATCTAATCTATTCCTAGTCATTTTACTATAAATAGATATTGTTGCTAATTTTTTTTTTATATATAAATATGCATTTTTTATATTTTCCTAATGGTTTGATTTTTTTCTTTTTTGGTGGAGGGGGTTACTATTTACTCATAGCTGGGACCCTAACAGGTGCTACCACCCAAGGTCAGAGTGGACCTGGGAACAACAGCAATATTGCTCCTCAAAAGCTCCAGTCTCCCACTCTTGCCGCCAAATGTAGTTTATCATCATAACCAGGAGTAAGTTTACTTGGACAGCAAAAAATAAAATGTTAGCTATAAATAAGTATTCCATTGTTATGGTAGCATAACACATATTCACTTACTGTCATCAAGTGTCTTGTTACCATAACAATAATATTTGTAAGTAGAGGAGATGAGGTTGCATAACCAGTAAATATATAAAATTTGATTTCTTCAAACCTACTGGATTGGCAGTACAGAATCACAAACAAAGAACTGTGCCAAATAACAGAAACCACAACACTTGAGGACTAGAAACAACTAAAATGGATATCACATGTAACGCAGTATTTACTCTGTCCCCCCCCCCCTACTAGGACAAGATGTGACACAAGGTCTATTTTTAGGTGGGGACCAAAGCTTGTACACCCAGGACAGGAACAAAAATTCCCCTCAGCCCCCGCAACCGTCGGTTGTGCTGGCCTCGGTGCAAGCACCAATCCCTCCCTCGGGCAGCTGTTCCCCAGGGCTGGGCACCTCTCAGTATAATTTTCTCAGTTACCCCTCTGTCCTTTAACAGAGAAGCCCCTGAGAGCACTCTGTCCAAGGACAGAGACACAACTGAGAGATAAGTAGACATGAACTTAACTCAAAAAGTAACGCAAAGAGAAAATAATGACATAATCAAGATGATGACATTCGACACTACTTTAAATCAAAAGTTAGGAAGGAAACCCCCATCAGTACAGGAAGAAGTGATAACAGCTACTTTTCTTATAAAAACTTATTTTTCTAAAAAATTGTTCTAATAGTATGGATTAGTTTTAACAAATTAAGTATAAGAGAAACAGAAATTAACATAGAATAATCTGCGCTAAAGGTAGTTTTGCCCAACACCGCCAATTGCTACAAAACTAAAACATCAACCTGAAAACTTGAGTTATGTTCTTAAAAAACCTTGTCAGATCAAGACTTTTATATGGATACCATGCACGGTGCCAAACACGTCCAAAAATATATAAAGTTTCAATTTCAAATTGTCATCTTCAAGGCGCAATTTTCCGATACACAGGCAAACACTAAGACGAAATATGTGTAGACCAAAAGATGTATTTTTTTTAAATTATGCTATTTATTGACAGTTGAATATATGTTTTGGAGTGTATGATGAAGATGACAATTTGAAATTGTTGAAACTACTTGGCATGTGTCTTCTATATGACAACAACCTGAATATAAGGATCTTATCAAGAAGTTAATGTCTCATTAAGTCTTGTTAGCAAAGTGATTTTGCTATTTAATTCTCTGTATAAATTGTTTCTTTTATGATATAAAATATAAGCTGCACACAAACTGCATATATATATATATATATATATATATATATATATATATATATATATAGGTGCGATGGGTAAATTGTTGCCACCTTATATTTTTAATTTCACATATGCACGTTGTTTGTTGATTTTATCAACTGCACAGTATAGTTGGGTCAGTTGGGCAGCGTCTGGGAGAGAAAGAGCACCATGATGCAATTCACTCCACCAGAAACTTGAAAATGGCATGCTGTACTGCTTGACTGATTTTTTGTGCAATAGCATATCAACGCCTTATGGGTCATTTAATATCGAAATTTAATTTTCTTCGGAGGTTTGAAATAATAGAAATATTAGATATGTTATTCTGTTTACACAATTGAATACATGGTAGATGATACTCAGCTTTTGTGCATATAGATTATTTTTTGTAGATATGATTATTAGAGGCAGTGATATGTGTGTTTTGTGTTGTAGTTTTGTTGAAGTTATATTTTGGAATATAGTTCGATTTCTTTAAGAAATTGCAGGATATTCTATGGACAAATGTCATGAAAGAGTTCTTTCATGTTGATTGGTTGATTGTGTTTAATGGCATATAAAGCTCTACGGACTATGTAATACCAAAATCTAAATATTTTGTACATAATTTTATGCTTTCAGAGTAAAGGTATATTTTTAGATATACAGCTTGTAGATCATAAAATATACTGTTGGTATTTTTACTATAAAAATGTACTGTTGATTTTTGCTTGGAGGTTCACCATTTGCCCATAGCTGGGACCCTAACAGGTGCTACCACTTCAAGTTAAAGTGAACCTGGAAACAACAGCAGTTAAGAAGTGGTTCCACACTCCTCAAAAACTCCAATCTCCCAATCAAAGACCTTATTGTCATTGATATGTCCTGGAAAGGGATATATTTGTTCGAAGTAGCAACGTGGTCTTGGACTACTGTAACAGAGGAAAGGACAATCTAGCAGGTAACCATAATGGACTGGTCCTCGTCGTAGTGGTAAGCAATAGGTGAAGACTATAGGCATAGCCAATAGGCGTTGTCATGTACCTCCACATCAGTTTGTATTTATGGCTGACACTAGCCAATCATATTACTGTGAGGGGGAACCCAGGTGTATGCATATTCATTACATCAGTCATACCCAGGACAAACAACACAAGGAACGAGACAACTTTAAACTCACAGCTTCATCTGGTGGAGGAACATATATGAGTCTATCAAAACGTCCAGGCCTGAGCAAGGCTTCGTCCAGCAGGTCTGGTCTGTTGGTAGCAGCAACAACAATCACTTGGTGGGCACTGGGATTATAATTTTCTCGAGCATTTCTTGCTGCAGGCATCTAAAAAAACAAAAAACATGTTGGGTTATTTAATATCAAATATAAGTCACAAAAGGCAAAAATCATGATGGTAATATTAACTGTTTCTTTATAAGGAAACATTCTGTATTCACTGGCCAAGCAGCCAGTGCAACTCAAGTTATGTTTTTCTTTGCTCTCTGGTTATCAGACTGGGATCAAAATGTAGTATCTGTTCTCATTCTCTCCAATCATAATGGTAATATTAGCTGTTTCCTTATAAGGAATCACCTGAAAGACCTCTTACTGCATTCCATAATCATGGCTGATACTAGCCTCCATCAGTGTGACTCATTATGCCTTCTCAACCTTACATTCTCAGCTGACATGAAGTGGAAAGGTTATAGAGAATCCATTGCTAGTTCTGCTGGTAAGAAAGTCAGTTCACTGTATTATACAAGATAATTTTTCTCTCCTGAATCAGTCTGGGATCAAAGTGTAGTATCTATTCTCTTTTGTCTCTAATCATAATATTAGCCATTTCCTCATATGGAAACATTCAGTATTCATTGACCAAGCTACGAGTATCTCTCAAGTGATGCTTTTCTTCAAAAGTATCTGTTTTCCTCAGGATATTGAGCACTGATTCCAAAAAAGTCTATTTATTTATTTAATTAAAATTACATTTCAGTTGAGTCATTGTTAATACTGTGTATCTCTCTCTCTCTCTCTCTCTATATATATATATATATATATATATATATATATATATATATATATATATATACATACACACACACACACAAATAAAAGAAAAGAACAAATGGAGTAAAAATCCAGTTCGTAGCATTTACTTTTTAAAGAAAGTGATCAATAAAAAGTAGAGCAAAATATTATTATAATATTTTTATTATAATAGATTATAATAAAAACATTTTAAATTGCTACACAAAAGCTTTCATATTTCAGTACTATGATAGTACTTCCTCAGGCGATGGTAGATAACTTCTATCAACTGAGGAAGTACTATCATAGTACTGAAACATGAAAGCTTTTGTGTAGTAATTTAAAATATTTTTATTATAATCTCTTAAAATAAAAATATTATAATATATATATATGTGTGTGTGTGTGTGCAAATATATAGAAAAATAGGAAAAAACATGTTACTTAAATAATCCGAGTTTTTTTAGTATTTCTGCTTTTATTTATAAAAAACAGTGCTCAATACAAAAGTAGAGCCTAAATTATAATTATATTTATTTTTTAAAAATATGATTCCTTTGCTACATAAGAGTTCTCATGTTTCAAAAACAAGAGCCAAAAACTTCAATATCATTATTAAAATTAAATTGAATTAAAGTATCAAGCTCTGTTTCATCCTTAAGCAATATTTTTGGTAAAAAAAAAAAAAAAAAAAAGTGATATTTTAATCAGATCCCCATCATCATCATCAGCCCCATGACTTTTGTAATCATAGGGCGGATCCAAATGCAGAAGCCATACTAACTCTTTTCCACAAAGGTCTATCAATGGCAGCCATCAGCAATTCTGGTACAGTCATACCTGTCCACTTTTTGACAATGTTCAACCAGTTTTTGTGTTGACACCCTCTGTTAAGTCCATCTTCAACGGTGTCTTGCATAATGGTCTTGCACAGGCTGTCGTGTCTTGTAATGTGTCCAAACCATGACATTTTTCTCTGTTTGACAGTGGCAAAAAGATGTTCCTGGTGACCCACAAAACTTTCAACCCTTTTCTGCACAAATCTATTGGTTTTTTGTTACCAATAGAAAATGCCAAGGAGTTTTCTTATGCATTTAATAAGATACCACCTTACAAAACCACATGCCCGGCTATTAAGTGATGATTTTAATGCAGTTAAATTTGTTTTTCCTTAATTTTGATTTAGGTGAATAATCCGACAAAAAGCTTTTTTGATTTGTTTCATAGCAGTATTTCAAGTTACTAGCTTTGTAATGACTGTGTTACACACAACAGATAAGACACAAAGGTTTTCCTCCTTTAACGGTGAATAGAAAATCTTCCACCCACTCTGGTTTAAAATTTCACTTTTCATCTTCATATTTTCGTTTTTGACAATTTCAGGAAGCCATCTTCCCTCACAAAATTTTCAAAGATACTTTTAAACAAAACTTCCATCCAAAGATCTGCATAGTTCAACATGTTGTCTTACACTGCATTAACGTACGTGACTTGAGTCATGACCTCAGTCTTCTGACATTCCACTGGAACTCTGACTGACCAGAAATTTCTTTAATCTCTCTGCCTCCCACCATTTCTTCCCTTGGCACTAAAAAAACAATGCCTCACTCAGATCTCGCATTAAAATTAGAATTTAAATTCCCAATTCATACCCAGTAAATAAATTTAAAGCTCTAAATTTTTCTTATTTGCCTTTTATAATAACAGTGATGAAAAAAGGAGCTCAGCTAACATATTTCCATAATCCACATATTAAAGGTCAAAGAGCCGCATGTTTGGCCACTCCCTATATATATATATATATATATATATTACGTTTCATTTATGACTCAAAGCCCACATGTGTAAACATTTTGGATAATCACTCTCCTGTGGAATCAAATCTAGTTGTTGAAATCTTACAATATTACATAATATACAGAAGGATGCTAAAAATTTTAAAAATTCATACAGCACATATATATATATATATATATATATATATATATATATATATATATATATATATAATGAAATCATACAGTACATAAATAACTTAGTTACCTCCCATGAAGCATAACTCAAGCCAATCACACAGCATTCTTCATTTCACAAGTAAAAAAGTTTTAACTTTCAGATAAAATTTTGTCTTTGAAAATGATGAACAGTACAATATTTGTCTTGAAATGAACAACACCCTGATGATTACATTGTGCTAATGCTGAAAGTATTCAGAATAAAATAATATGTATCAACACAGTAATTTTCTCTCTTCCTTCAATGACACTAAAAAGCTTGTCCATGAATATGAAAGGATCCAATTGAAAATAAGTAGACAAAACTTGTCTAAATTATTCAATGAAATATGTCTCTCTTTCTCACTATATATATATATATATATATATATATAGTTTACATTTTATATAATATTACATATATTTATATAATATCATCCAAAATCAACCCACCCTCCCTGGATCAAATGCCCACTGGTGTCAGCATTCTGGTTAATCAATTTCCAGTGGAACTCTGGTTGTTGAAATCTTATAATATTATATAATATATAGAAGGATACTTAGAATACCATGGCTGGAGCATGTAAACAATTAGGATGTTTTAAGGAAAATGAAAAGAAAAAGGATTTTTTTAATATAAAATCAGAGAGTTGAAGTATCTCAGACACATAATGAGAAAAGAAGTCCTGGAAAACTTGACACTCACAGGGCATACTAAAGAAAAGAGGGACAAAGGAAAGCAGCAAGTGACCTAACAAGTTTGTGTAAATGGTTTTTGATTGATTCATTTTCTATGGCTTATCAACAATTTAATTTGCAAGTTATTTAAAGCCAGGAAATATTTTTAGATTGTCAGAATTTTTTTTTTTTGAAGTTAATAATGTTTTAGTGATACAAGTCTTATTAATTAACCCATAGATGGGGGCAAGAAAAGGTGGATTCATACCTTTCTCAAAGGTAATTACGAATAAGTGAATATAACAAACCCAACTGAAATTGGAACTCAGCTCTCCAATTAACAATTCTGAGCCATCATCCATTACACCACCTGCACATCCAAGCCTACAGCACCTGGTATTCCCAAGCAGTCACCCATCTAGGTACAGACCAGGTTCGGTGTTGCTTAACTTCAGACAGAGAATAATATTTCAATACTACATGGCCGTAAGCTTTGTGTAAATGGAAGACAGAACAGAGAGATAGAAGTATAGTAAAAAAACAAGTATTGCTAAGGACTAAAAAGGTAGGAGGTTGGGGAGTGCCATGATCACCCATGTCTTGAACTAGAATCTAAAGTAGGGTATATGATAGTTATGTTCTTATAAAAACTAAAAGCAATTGTCAACTGCAGGAACATTTAATCAAAGATTGAACGAACAAACCTCTGTTTGGTTGTTGCATGTTTCTCCTTCAAGGAGCTTGGCTGGATGGTCACTGGTTGGGGCATCCATTTTATTATCCAGCTTGATTCCAATACCATCCATCTGGTTAAGCAGAGTAGACAATAACCTGTCCCTTACAGAACTATTACCAACAGAGCTTTCTGACCGTTTGCCAATGCTGGCATCAACTTCATCTAAAAACAGGATTGAGGGAGCACAAGCACGAGCACGTGTAAATAACTGAAAAAGGAAAAACACAAAAATGAACACCTTTTAATTTAGTAAATATCTTTTATGTCTAGAAAACTGGAAGTCAAAATGGCTACAACTGGAAGAAAAAAGAGTTAAGGAGTGAGTGTAAAATGAAATGAAGGATGAAAAATACAAATAACCACATGTTTTGCACATACGCACAAACAAGTGCATGGGTGCCTGCATGCAAGCAGGCTTACACACACATGCATACAGTATGAAAAAAAAACAATCCATTCGCATATAATCCAAGCGGATCCTAGTAATATAAAATATTAAAACTGATACACAAAAAGAGCTCAATGTATTTATTATAACAGAGCTAATAAATAGTATTACACAATTGTACTGCTTAAGTCCCTTTCTTTGATCATAATAATAATAATACATATATATATATATATATATATATATATACACACAACATGATGGTGTCTCCATGGGTTCAGTACTGGGTCCGACATTTAGCAGTTTCTACATGTTGAACCTCGAAAATAAGGTATTTACAGATTTTAAAAACCATCCATCTACCTAAGATACAGTGATGGTATTCTTATGTTAGTTAAAAATACAGATGAAATACTTCAATTTCAAAAACGTTTCAAAATAATTCTGTCCTTAAATTCACATATGAACTCAATAATAATAATAAAAACCCCTTCCTTGACATATTGATAAACACAAATAATAACAAATTTACTATTTCGCCATACAAAAAACCTACAAGCATAAATTCATGTACACTTAACTACAAGAGTGAATGCTCGTATCACTACAAAATAGCAATTATAAAAAATCTAATACATCGTGCAGACACTAATTCATCCACAAAACAGATTTTTTACAGTGAACTAAAGAATATAAAACAAACACTTATTAATAATAGCTTTGCAAACTATATAGTTGATGAACAAATAAGATACTTTCTTAGAAATCTCAATACTAAGCAAATAATACATAATACTGCTTCTACTAATCTCAAACATATTAATCTCCTTTATTGTAACCAAATGCATACTAATTATAAACAAGATGACAATATACTAAAAAGATTAGTAAATACTAATATATCTACAACAGATCCTAGCAAAAAAATTAAGTTTATCATATACTACACTAAATCTAGTTTATCCAACTCAATTATTCGCAATGATTCTTCTCCCCCGGTTAGCGATTTGCAAAAAACCAACATAGTTTACAAATTCAAGTGCCCTTTGGGAGATTGTATCTCCAACGAATTAAATAATATTTATGTTGGTCACACCACAAACTCGCTTTCACGATGATTGACACTACATTTGAATGAAAACTTTAACATTTTTAGGCATTTAAAACAACATGCCTGCCCGCATACACAATTCAGGAAAACACAACTATACTTAAACATGAAAACAATAAACAAAAACTCAAAATTCTTGAAGCTATATACATAAAACAGTTGAAACCTAAGCTGAATAAAATAAACTATGAAATCTCCACAAATATTTTTAAATGCCTATAATTGATAACAGAAGCCATTGGTTTATACCAAAGGCCTCCTAT
Organism: Acanthosepion pharaonis; assembly: GCA_903632075.3. Classification (NCBI taxonomy): domain Eukaryota; kingdom Metazoa; phylum Mollusca; class Cephalopoda; order Sepiida; family Sepiidae; genus Acanthosepion; species Acanthosepion pharaonis. Next base: position 685,273 of record CAHIKZ030000813.1, on the reverse strand, counting down.
ACTTAATACTTCTCGTTTTCACTCTTGCATGGTCATATGTGACGTTATGAGCTGCAATGCGATTTTCACTTCCAGCGTCTTATATGCACGTGTTTATCGTTGCGTGGAAATCATCCATGTAAAAAGAAACAGACTATCATCACTTTCTTGTCCGTGTATTGTTTAATATATTGTAATGTAATTGTCATCTTTGATAATGGCTTATGTAAGCCAAAAGCTTAGATTGGATTAAAAAATATGTATCAATATTGTGATTTTCTTTCTTTGTTTAATGATAATGCTATTAAGCTTATCAGACATTATGAAAAGAATTTACATAAAATAAATAGACAACACTTGTCTATATTATTTAATGAAACATATATGTGTGTGTATATATATATATATATTCAAGGTCTGATCAAAAAATATCAGAACTGATGCTATAAAAAGAAAACTACAATACAATTTAGCATTTAATCCCCTTTGAAGTAGTCTCTTTTTGACTCCACACACTTTATCCAGCACCATTTCCATTGATGGAAACTTTCCTGAAACTCCTTTTTGAGAATTGAGAGCCACTGCCTCATCAGATTCTCTTGGATTTCTCAAAATCTTGTTTCTTTCAAGTAGGATTTGATTTTTAGAAGGTTTTAAGGGACAAGATCTAGGGAATATGTGCTTGGCCAAAAACTGAGGCACAAGCCATGGTCACTGATGGAATCTCTGTGGTGTGGTGAAATGACCACACTCAACACACTGCCCTTCCAAGCACTGCTATAAACAATGGAAATTTAATAACAAAAGTAATGAAACCCAAACAAAAAGAAAAAGAAATGAAATGAAATTGGTGAAATTATATGCCTAAAACACATATATTTAAAAAAAAAATTATTATTTTTAAATTTAAAATTCCAAGCTTCTCTTGTTCATGCACATGTGCAGTTGCATCAGCAAAAATATCAACTTAGTTCGATGAAGTCCTAAAGTACAAAACACATCACACTAAAACGTTTTCCACTTCATCATACTTATATATATATACATATATATATATATATATATATATATATATATTTAGTTTATGAAAAACTAGGTAATCCGTATGGGTAAACCTAAGGAGGATAAAATCCAGAGAGTTCAATGTAAATTCAGAGCAAATAATTTAAATAAAAACAGACCACTTTAAGGTTCCATGTAATAAATTATTTCACCAGAGCCCTTTTAACAGGACTGCGGATCATCAGACTTTACTTCCAAACAAAAAATGAAAAGAAAATTTACACATTTTTGACAGGCCGTATTAAACATATGTAAATTAACAAAGTGAGAAAGTGAGGGGGGAGAGAGAAGACATGAGTGAGTTAGAAGATATTGACACATTTAAACGGTTAACGGAAGTTATATATTGATATCAAAGGGGTAGAGAAGAAAAAAACCTAGAGAGAAAAAGAGGGAAGGAAGTGATATATATATATATATATATATATATATATATATATATATATATATATATATATTGTGCATTTATACACCCCAAAAATAGATTCATATTACTGCACACCACTGCAAATGACCTAATCTGAGGAAAAAACATAAATTGATTACACCCTGTCACTCCAGTGGGTCCAAAACTGACCGTACAGTGAAAGAAGGGAAACTAAAGTGGTTGTTTCAATTAATTTGCACAAGAATGTATATGCAACATTGATGCATCTGGTAGGCTAATGTTTACCCAGAAACCATATAACACTACTTGGAACTAACTAAACTCTATAATATTAAATATAAAAAGCAGGGAGCTTTATATCTCAAACTAAGGTATCTGGTAAGATAACGTTTACCCATATACCTATATACCATACATTACCACTATTTGAACCTAGTAAAATTCCAAAATGCTGTAATATGAAAGCAGAGAGGATTATATGTGAAAGTGATAACTCCATAATAGTGTGTTATTAAATGGCTTGAATCCAAAATAAACAAAGCTTCATGAATTTGAATATATTACCTCTGTGAGGAGATTTTCACTGTGTCCAAGGTAAGGAGAGTAAAGGTGTGCCCCACTGACAGCTATGAATACTGTATTTGTAGCGGCTGCAACAGCTTTGACAAGGGTCGTCTTACAGCAACCAGGAGGACCATACAGCAGTACACCCCGAGGACAAGGTATGCCAAATTTCTTGAATTGTGCACTACGTTTAATTGGCCATTCAACTGCCTGAAAAGAAATAATAAACAATATATTTAGTCATTGTCTTCAGTACTACTTAAGGCATGTTATCTATATTCTATTCCTCATTATTAGGAGGCGGTTCTACTGTTGCTGATGATAAAAATTAAACATCTGAATTGGGTGGGGAGAACAAGATGAAAGACGTCTTGAAGAATTTAACACACATGTAACTGACCATTATTTATGTTTAATTCATTTTTTCCTATAGTAGCAGCTCTATCTGCTTGACACTGAGCACTGTTTTTTTAACCGACACTATATGAGAGAAGTTGTGAAGGACGGCACAATTTCCTTAGACACTGGAACAAGAAATATTTATGCTCGGAATATCAGAAAGAGTAATACGCATGCAAAAGGACGTACACCTATGTTTTATAGATTATGCAAAAGGGTTTGACAGAATACAACACAAAGAACTAATTGGACTGCTAGGGAAGCTTGATTTATTTAGGAAAGATACAAGAATAATCCAGAACTTATAGTGGCTTCAAACCACTGGACTTATTCAATCTTTACAATCAGGCAATCCTGAGAGAATTACAAGACAAACAGGATTTATTATTGACAGCCACAATCCTAACAATATAAAATATGCAGATGACATGGTGCTGATAGCAGACACAGAAAGAAAACTACAAGAACCCCTGCAGAAGATAGTAAAGAAAAGCAAGAAGGAAGGACTAATCATCAATGTTATTGTTGTAATCTAGAAAGGGTTACTGAATGAGGAATAGTCAAAATGGAGGTCGTAAATGAAATGGTAATCTTTATAACATCAGCAAAATACAATACTCACCAGCGGCATGAAATAGGTAAACCACAACTAGTGGTGGACTTCTTAGACAGCATATTACTCCCAATTACAATAATGTCCAATGTACTTATGAGGATTGGGACATACCGATTGGTGTTCATAGGTACCGTATATAACATTTATAAAGACAAAATGTATGGCTGTTAACAAAAGGAACAGCCCAAGATGCAAACTATGAACTGGAGATATCAAAATCAAGTATAAAAATTTAAATATTAAGGAAGTGTTTTAATGGTGTACCAAAATTCAAAAACATATTGGAATAGCAAAAGATGCCTTCCAAAAGCTAAGCAAAAACAGGAAAACTTGTTTGAAACAAAGAAAAGAGTTCTGAACAGTTAATTTCTTTAATGAAATTGTAAGCTTAATGAAATTAAAAATATGTACAATAAAACATTTATAAATCTAAATAGCTTCATTCTTTAAGGTACAACAACTTTTATATAAGAAGTATTTTTATAACCTATGATATCACAAGTAGGATTAAGTTGTTTGGTTGATTTGTTTAACATCATATCAACTCCTTAAACATTAGATACCAATTATTCGTGAATTTTGACTCAGGAGCTCAGGCAGAAGGGTTAAAACTCTTCAGGAATGCAGGGCTCAAAGGGTTAAGTAATAAAGAAAGGATGTGTGTTGTTCTGCTTTCACAAATGAATACATGGTAGATGATACTCAGCTTTTATGAATATACATGTTTGTGTGGACATGATTACTAGTGGTGGTGATATGTGTGTTTTACGTTATATTATGGAATACAATTTGATTTCTTTAAGTAATTACAGGATAATATATGAATGTATGTCATGAAAGAGTTCTTTCATGTTGTTTGCTTGGTTGATTTTGTTTAGCAGCATATTAACATCTATGGGTTATTTAATGCCAAAATCTAAATATTTTGATTGGTTTGGTTGATTGATTTTGTTTAGCAGCATATCAACATCTATGGTTTATTTAATGCCGAAATCTAAATATTTTGAACATAATTTTATGGCTTCAACTAAATATATTTTGAATGCAATTGTATGCCTTCAACTAAAGATAAAATGTATTGCTTGTTATTTCACTTTAAAAATGTTTGTTTGTCAATCTACTATATGTATTGTTGGTCATTTTTTATAGGAAAAATGTATTCCTGATATTTTTACTATAAAAATGTATTTTTATACTTTCATAGTATTTTGTTTGGGGGTTCACTATTTGCCCATAGCTAGGACCCTAACAGGTGCTAATACACAAAGTCAAGGTGGACCTGGGACCAACAGCAATTAAGAGGTGGTTCAATGCTCCTGAAAGCCTCCAATCTACTGATCAGAGGCCTTGCTGCCAGATACAGTTTATTGTCATACCCAGGAATAGGTAGGATATACAAAGCAAATATATAAAAAATTTCATTCAAACTTAAATAATATAATTAATGAAATGGCAAACCAACTAAAATTGTTAGTTCTAATCCTATAGGGAATTACTACAGAAACACCATCCAATAAACAATTTATAGACAAATCATCCAGATGCATGATGGGATTTCTTCCTAGCCAATAAGATAGATCACTTCTCGATATCATCTGCTATGTTTCTGTTCTTTCTTGTCTCAAAGTTAGAATGTTGTGATCTCTTGTCTGTATCCCTTTTGTGCGGTAACACATTTTGTGAACATTTTTGCCTCCTTACCGTTGCTTTGCATACTGTTTTCTTACATATACGGTTTGTATTTGCACTATTCACATCATTCAGGCTGTTGTCCTCATCTTTATTGCCATATTCACAACATTTTGGCTACCATACGCTCTGGCCTTCTGCAGTTTATATGTTGGAATGTCAAACTGAACACTTTATTTATTTAGGGTTTGGCTTGAAATTCTAACTTTATTTATTTAAATATGGTTTGGGACAACAGTCCAAACAATTAAATAAAATAGTTATATCATCTTAGAAATATAGACTGAAGAAGACCAGTCCAAACAATGTAAATAGTGTAGATAGTTACAATACCTCATCTCAGAAATGTAGACTGTGAAAATCCATTGTAAATAGTGTAAATAGTTACAATACCTCAAAAATATAGACTGTGAATGACAATAAAGATGAGGACAACAGTCCAAAACAATGTAAATAGTGTAAATAGTTACAATACCTCATCTAAGAAATATAGACTGTGAATATGACAATAAAGATGAGGACAACAGTCCAAACAATGTAAATAGTGTAAATAGTTACAATAACATCTCAAAATATAGACTGTGAATATGACAATAAAGATGAGGACAACAAACAATGAAATAGTTACAATACCTCATCTTAGAAATATAGACTGTGAATATGACAATAAAGATGAGGACAACAGTCCAAACAATGTAAATAGTGTAAATAGTTACAATACCTCATCTTAGAAATATAGACTGTGAATATGACAATAAAGATGAGGACAACAGTCCAAACAATGTAAATAGTGTAAATAGTTACAATACCTCATCTTAGAAATATAGACTGTGAATATGACAATAAAGATGAGGACAACAGTCCAAACAATACCTCAAAAATAGAATCTAAATAAAGTTCCAAACAATGTAATAGTGTAAATAGTTACAATACCTCATCTTAGAAATATAGACTGTGAATATGACAATAAAGATGAGGACAACAGTCCAAACAATGTAAATAGTGTAAATAGTTACAATACCTCATCTAAGAAATATGAGATGAGGATAACTGTCAAACAATGTAAATATGACAATAAATCAGAAATAGATGTGAATATGACAATAAAGATGAGGACAACAGTCCAAACAATGTAAATAGTGTAAATAGTTACAATACCTCATCTAAGAAACTATAGAATATGACAATAAAGATATATTGTTTGTAAATAGTTACAATACCTTCTCAGGATATTTTTCTTAGGTATTTATCTTTGCCCTGTTCTTTTCTTTCTCTTGTTATTGTTTATTGCAAACCTCATGTAACCATGGCCAATTACTCTACAAAAATTAAAAATTTGCACAATAAAAACATTTACAAATCTAAAGAACATTTTTATAATTTAAAGTGAAACAACTTTTATATAACATGTATTTTATGTAAACTCTGATATGTTGATAAAGAATTCGGAAATAAATGCATTACAACTTACATTTTTAATAACAAAGCTCAACTAATAAAATTAAAATAACACTTTTATTGACAAAGTTCACATAAGATTAAAAGAGCATTTTTAATGCAAAAGCTCCTCTAATTAAAATAGCACTTTTAATGACAAAGCTCACATAATAAAATTAAAATAGCACATTTAATGACAAAGCTCACCTAATAAAATTAAAATAGCATTTTAATGACAAAGCTTGCCTAATAAAATTAAAATAGCGTTTTTAATAACACAGCTCACCTAATAAAATGAAAATAGCATTTTAATGACAAAGCTCACCTAATAAAATGAAAATAGCATTTTAATGACACAGCTCACCTAATAAAATTAAAAATCTGTACAAGAAAACATTTATAATTCTAAATAACAGTTTCAATAACTTTTATTATTATTGAAAATGTTACTATAGTGACCACTTCTAATTTGAAATATATGCCCCATTTTCATTCATTCAACGGTGCATATTACGTCTACTGACTTTGCACATTCCAAGAAATTTAAGAAAATGTGTCCTCCAACAGGTAGTTCTGGTTATGATGGTAAATTCCATCTGGAAACAAGGGCCTCTGATTGGGAGATTGTAAGATTTGAGGAACATGGAACCACCTCTTAATTGCTGATGTTCCTTGGGTTTGTAGCACCAGTTAGGGTCCCAGCTATTGGCAAATAGTGAACCCCCACCCAAACAAAAACAAAACTCAATGAAAATATAAAAATACATTTTTATAGTAATAATATGAGTAATATATTTTTATAAAGTAAAATTACCAGCAATATAATTTTGTAGCAAAATGAACAACAATTTATTTTATCTGTAGTTGAAGGCATGCAATTGTGTTCAAAATATTTAGATTTCGGCATTTAGTAACCCATACAGATTGTTTTGTGACATACAGTGACTGTTAATAATTAAATATAACTCGAGACTTCAATGTTAAAATGAAAAACAGTATTTAATTACAACCGCAAATAAATACTTAGCAAGAACAAAGAAGTAAAAGTCAACCAAAGATAATTAACCAGTTCAGTGAATAACTTGTTAGTAGCGCGGCTCAGTTTAACATCCAGGAAAATCCTAAATCAAAACCCAAATCCTTGACACACAATAATCCACACTAATTCAACTGGATAGTTCCACTCAATAATCACTCCAGTCAGTAGCCTGACACCACTATTTATACACCTGGTGGAAAACATATCATTCATAAGTAGAGAATGTCCCGCTTGAACCTCAGTATCGGTAGTTACTCATTTTCTTCTTATATGACAAGTTGATATGCTGCTAAACAAAATCAAATCCTTCAGCTGGGATCAACCTTGTATCCCCCCTTTGTAGGGGAAACTACCAATTGATGCAATATGCTCTACCACTCAGCCACAAAGAACTTCACAGTAAGCAAGGCTATTTTTATCCTATTTAAGGAAAGCACATCTCTTCACTAAGATTATTTTTCTGGAAAAATCATATCTACTCAGTTTTGTATCTGAAACATAAACAAACAAATTTATAAAGAATTAAAGGATTTATTTTTAATCTGACTATTTTTATTACTTCAAGAATTCGCCCATGCATTGAATATTGCTCTCACAACTGGTTTCTTGTTTCTGCTATGTATTCAGAGATCCTGGATAAAAAGAAAGAAGAATCTGCAATGTTATTGGTTCTGACCTGGCATCTCAGCTTCAGTCATTTCCCTACTGTTGTAAAGTAACTTCCCAGTGCCTTTTCTATAAATATTTTCATGGTAATTGTTCTGATGAGCTTTCCTTTACATGAGTAAACAACTGTTAAATATTAAAAAAAAAAGCAATAAAATTAATCAGTTTTTCTTTCTCTTATCAATCAATAATTATCTATCCTACCTATCATTATATCACACGGTTATTATTCATTAATATCATTCCATTTACGTCTATCAATTGATAGCATTCTGTTCATGTTTATCTATTGCAAACTATTCATGTCTATCTTTTGATATCAGTCTCTTTACACCAACTATGCTATCCCCACAGCAGTAACGTAGCTTTTCTGTGCCTTTTCTATAAATATTTTTTCCTCTTTAATAAACTGACTTTATGAATTTAAGTGCAGTACTAGATTGGTGGCAAGGTCTCATCATTTTAAACTTGAAATGGCTAGATGTAACCGTAAGTTCTATGCTAACAGTTTCTTCTCTCCCATAAGATTCACTTATTGGCATCTCGGCTTCAGTCACTTTCCTACCACCATAATGTAGCTTTCCTGTGCCTTTCCTTTAAATAATTCATTCTAATCCTTCTTTTCACTATGGTACATAGACTTTATGAATTTAAGTGCAGTACTAGATTGGCAGCAAAGTCTCATCATTTTTCAGTTAAAATGACTATACGTAACCGTAAGTTCTATGCTGCTTCTTCTTTCACACTTCTCAATTGTGGAACTCTCTTCTGGCTTCTTGATCCACAGTCAACTTTTATCTTTAAACATTTAAATGCAATGTCAATTGCTATCTTTTGTTTCTTTAATTCCTGGCTCTTTTATTGTTCAATCTCATTAATAATGTTTTGTTTTTGTTGCTCACATTCCCTCACATTCAGTAACTTCTTGCATCTTAGTGGATTTATTACCTTCTGCTTATCTATTCACTTATGTGCCATGCATGATACACGCTTAGGCAATCATGTATCTTTCAATACATGACTGATGAGGTAGATTTTTTTACCAAAGTAGGTTGGCATTTCCTTCTGCGGCTGACCAGTTGCCATCCAAGGCTATAGAACCCAGTCTGTCCTGCTATTTACCTATAGCAGGAGGGAGACGAAGAGGATTCATACTTTTCCCAAGGGTATTAGCACGAAAGTGAATGTAATGGATTCAACTGGAATTTGAACTCGGCTCTCCGATTCCTCAATCCAAGCTGCTATACATAACTCCACCATGTCTTCTCATGCTTATCTATTACTGTGATTAAATTCATAAAGTTTTGGTACAAAAAAGAAAAGCTCATCAGAAAAATTATCATGAAAATATTTATAGAAAAGGCACAGGGAAGCTATGTTATGGTGAAGGGAAAGTAACTGAAGTTGAGATGCCAGATCATGACTGATAACATTGCAGATTCTCTATATACATATTTATGAAATTAAATAAAATGTATTTTAGCTGCAAGAATTCTCTCAAATATGTTTTGTCAAATAATACAGAGACGTTCTATCAAATTTTTATTAAAGCTTTCAAATTTCCAAATAAGTTGTTTTATCAGTAAATTCGCCAAAATTCACATTAACTTTTATTTTATATTATTGTTTTCCGTTAAATACTTTCGAATTGCTCCATTTGTTTTCAAGAATTGTTCTGTGTCTAGTTACGCAACTGGTTTTTAATTCTAGTGTTCTCACGTTTGATGGAATCAATTTCAACTCCCTCAAGGTAACTTCATTTCAACATATAAAATAATATATAATATAAATGTAGCCTCTTGCCCTGTTGTCCCACTTTCCACACAGATCTTGGAAACACCATCTTACCTGCTGAATCTTCATTTTAGTGGCCGCTAAGCCTCCAATGTCATCCCATGTGATGCCTCTCACCTCCATAAAACCATCTACTCCTCTGGTCAGGGATGGTGCAATCCTTCTCAGACAATTCAGGAAATGCTCCCTCCGCACAGGAACTGGTTCTGACTTTTAGGAATAAATGAAAATAGTTATCAAGAGAATCTAAAGAAAAGGCAGTTTCTGTCAATTATAAATGAATGCTGTAAATGAGAAAAAAGGGTTCCAAAACCTTATAATGACTGATGTGAAAATTTGACAGGATACAAATTTTAGGACATTTGAACAAACTGGGTAATCTAAATTTCGGTGACACCCAGTCTAGAAGGCCTACTCTGAATTCAAAATCATGGAGATAGCAACAGGAAACCACTCCGCTATCTTTCCAAAGAAGTCAGAGCAATTCACATATGTTAAAAAAGTAAAATGTAGATAGCCATGATCATGTACATCCTGAAGAGATATGGCAAAAAACAAAGATTTAAGCAAACTAACACAAAGAAAGAGACAAACAAATCCATCTATTTATTTTTTTCAATATTATGTATAATGTTTAGCTTCTACTGATTGGGTAGACGTCACATTTTCATTTTATGACATTAGTATGTATGTATTTATTAATTTTTGTCATCGTCACATGAGTGAATATGGTTAAAATAATAGCGGTATCAAGAGAAAAACCATCCTTTTGACACCTGGTTTGTTCTTTGTGTGCATGAAGTTTTAAGTTTGCCAATGATTTACTAATGCTAGTTCTACTGATTAACCCATAGCTGGGGTGAGAAGAGTTGGATTCATACCTTTCCCATTGGTATTTGTTACATAAATAAATATAACAAACCCGACTGGAATTGGAACTCAGTTGATTCCAGTTCATTATCCATTACACCACTAAAGAGATCTATGTTTACAGCACTTTGTATTCCTAGGTGGTCACCCATCTAGCTACTGACCAGGCTCAGTGTTGCTTAACTTCAGTGATCATACAGGAACTGGTCTTTCAATGTGATATGGCTGTAAATCCATGTCAAAAGTGAATGTATAATCATATCTTTGCGTCATCTGAAAGTGTTTGGTTCTTTGAGAACGGGTTTTTACAAAAATTGATGGCATGAAAAATTCTGTCTGATGAGTGTTTATTGGATGTGGTCTTTTAATATTCCTTTGAGATATTTCCTAATTAATGGCTTTCTGTTTATTGATTAGATATAACTGTAAGTTCTATGCTAACGATTTCTTCTATTGCACTTCTCGCTTGTGGAATTCTTTTCTAGCTTCTCGCTTCCCAGTCAACTTTGACCTTCAAAAATTTAGGTACATTGTCAATTGTTATCTTCTTAATTCCTGTTCTTTTATTGTTCTCTCTCCTTAAGAGAGATTTTTTCTCATATTCTCTCATACACAGTAACCCATCACATCTTCATCAATTTAAATCAATTCACTCCAAGCAGAGTGACAATCCTACTAAGAAGCAAGGGGCTACTGAGAGTGAAAGAGAATAAAAAAAGACTTTAGAAGGAACCGTAAACTCAGTCATAAACAGAAAAGAAGAGATAAATCTCTACTCCTGTTTAAAAGACAGGGGAGGATGGAGAACCAGATGATAGGTTTATTGCCTTGCTTGGGATAAATATTACTGTTCTTTCAACATATTTTTTCCTGTATAGGTTTTTGTTTCTTTTGAGAATAAGGTAGCATTTATTTTAATAAATATTATAGCCTGTTTTATTTATATGTGTTACTAAGGAATTTAATGGGTTAGCCAAACAGTGGTTTCTTTTGCATTCATAAATGCAGGTTTTTAAATTTCTAGTTGTCTCACCAATATATTTCTTATAGCACTGCAGGCAGTCTATGCTATATATCCCAGCTTCCAATGCATTGCTGGTTCTATGTTTTTGGTAGGCTTACAGTAATATCACATTGAAACACCAGTTCTCATATGATCATTGAAGTTAAGCAATGTCAAGCCTGGTTAGTACCTAGACAGATGACTGAGAGTACCAGATACAGTAAGCTTGGATGTGTGGGTAGTGTAATGGATAAGGGTTTGAAATTGGAAATTTGAGAGCCAAGTTCCAATTCCAGCCAACTTCAATATATTTATGTACAAATACCCTTGTGAAAGTCATGAATCCACCTCTTCTCACCCCAGCTATTGGTTAATTAGTACTAGCAGCAGTAAATAATTGGCAAACTTGGTCCTTCATGGACACAAAGAATTGAGTGTCAAAATGACACCTCTATTATTTTAACTCCCTCAGCAATATTTGTTTTAAAAAGTGATGACTGAATTTTGATAAAATCATAAACATATAAAAGTGAATTTATACATTTTCTTTGTACTTGAGAATTGGCAAAAATAATAATAAACACTATTTATTTAATAAATTGTTTATTTACCCTATTAGATTGTTTATTGGAATGGTTGGCAAATATTCAAACTTTATAAAATGTCAAATAATAAAGATTTTCTTAGATTTGGTTCACATATTTTAATAATTTAGTAAATGTTTAAAAATTTATGAATAAAAAAATTATTTTCATGTTTATTTCTGTATAAATTGGTAAATGATAAGTTTTTAATTGCATTAGTTTTTAGAATGTTGTAAATAGAAAATTATTCTTGTAAATAAACAATCAAATAAATAATGTTTACTATTTTTGCTGTAAATTCTCAAGATCAAAAAATGTATAAAGTCGCTTTCATCTTATGTTTAGGGTTTGTTACAATTCTAATCATTGTTTTTTTTTTAAAATGATAAACATCCCGAGGAAGTGAAAGTAGTTAAAATAAAAGTAGTATCAAGGAAAAAAAAAACTGTCCTTTTGAGACTTCATTTTTTTGTGTGTGCATGAAGGTCCAAGTTGGCCAAATTATTATTATCACTGAATAAATTTCTATTATCTAAAAATATTTTCTAGCTTTAACTAAACTGCTTAAAGTAAATGAATTTGTTTTTTGCTGACCAAATCCTGGAGCTAGTGATTATAATTTGTGTGTCTGAGAGAGTTAAATGTTTTTTCATGTTCAAGAGAACACAGATTTAGTATTGTCTGTGTTGATAATACTAACTTTTGAGTCTTATAGATTTTATACGCTTTTTTTCTTGCATTAAGAATGAAATGACAGAGGTAGTTTTTTTTTTTCATTGTTATTATTATTCAGTAGATAATGAATTAAAAAAATTGTTACAAATGTATAACTATATAAAATTTATTTACATTATTCGGACTATTGCCCGCATCTTCATCACCATATTTATTACAACATTTCAGCCGCTGTGTGCTCTGGCCTTCTTCAGGTAGTTGGAATGTCGAACTGAACCCTTTATTTCACTCATTGGGACAGACTGTTCTAGTTCCATGTTTAATGGATGTCAGTTATCAGTTATCTCCTGTTAATTTCCCTCTGAAAGTTCTCCACTGCCTTAGTTGGGTATTGAACTCACTGCTAACAATGCCAAAACGTTGCAATAAATATGGTGACAAAGATGAGGACAATAGTCCGAATAATTTAAATAGTGTACATAATTCCTCATCTCAGAAATATAGACAGATATTGAAAGGCCGAAACGTTGTAATAAATATGGTGACAAAGATGAAGACAATAGTCCAAATAATGTAAATAATGTATATAATACCTCATCTCAGAAATATAGACAGATATATAAAATTTATTTATATTTGGTAATAAATGTACTCTTGACAGATCCTACTCAAATATTAGAGAAAAAGAAGTTGTTTTTTTTTTAAATGGACACCCACCATGCGTTGTGATCGCTCAATAACTGCAGCATGTGCAGCTTGCTTGCAGAGAGCTTGAAGATCTGCACCTGAGTATCCAGTGGTAACTTCTGCCAATTCTGGAAGGTGTACATCCTGAGAAACTGGCATCTGCTGAGCATAGACTGATAAAATACTGAACCTCTGTAGATATGTTGGCATACTTATAAAGACCTGTAAGGAAAAGGAATCAAGCCAAAAATTATATAGCAAAGTATAAATTATATAGGGAAGTATAAATCATACATATTAAAGTACGGTTACTATTGATTCAAGGAAAATGGTAAAGCATCAAAAATAGAAAGAAACAAAGAAAAAGAGGAAAAAGTAAGATGAAAAAGAAGAAAAGAATAAAGAAAGAAAAAAGGAGATAAAATGCCAAGAAAATAGGAAGATGAAAAAATAAAGATGCAGCAACAAAAAAAAGAAGAAAATGACAAAAAAAAGAGGAAAGAGAAAAAGGGTGTAATAAAGAAAAAGAGAGAAAAAAGTAAAGTAAAATGATAAAGAAAAAAAGGAAAGAGAGAAAAAAATGAAAAGTAAGGAGGAAAAAGAAAAAAGTAAAAGACTCGACTAAAATAGGAAAAAAATAAAGTGAGTAGAAAAAAAGATGAAAAAGAAAAAAGTAAAGAGGAAAAAGGAGAAAGTTGGAGTGAGAAAAGTAGAAAATGAGGAAGGAAAAAAGAAGAAGGTGTAGGGAAAGAAAAGGAGAAGAAAATAGAAAAAGAATTTAAAAAATGAAAAAGAAGGAAAAGAAAAAGGCAACAAAAAATAAACGAGAAAAAAGAATTGAAAAGAAAAAAAGAGAGAGGCAGAAACAAAGTTAAAAAGAAAAGAAGAAAGAAATGGATACCTTATATTTGTGGCCTTGAGTCAAACTCAGTTAAGCTTGGTAAAAATCAATGTATCTCATTGTGAAGTAATGTTTTCTAATCTCGTCGCACAGACTAAAGCCAATATGGACTTAATCCCTTTTGCATATTCAAGACCTTCCTATGCAAAGCTGATAAACCAAAGATCTCATTTTGCACAAAAATGCTATTCTTGAAAAGTCAATAAAGGAAAGAAAAAAGAAAAGGTTTTTTGGCAAAGTTTAACTTAAGACAAGGTAAGAAGAGGTACGTCAAAATGATTTTTTCTTCCAATCATTATTACTGTAGAGCGTATGGATATTTAATTTGTTTTAAAAAGCCATTTTTAGGACTTTAATGAAACCTTAAAAACACCATTGTTTATAATGTCATAAATAATAAATATTTCATTATAGTTCGTTCTCATATTTTTCATAAGACTGTAAATATAAAATTATTCTTATAGAAAATGATAAAAATATTTTTAAAATCTTGTAAATATAAAATCATTCTTGGTAAACTATAAAAATATTTTTAAAATCTTGTAAATATAAAATTATACTTGGTAAACTATAAAAATATTTCACTTTAACTGAACTATACAAATATTTTTATATTCTTGTAAATAAATAATTTGTTCATGCTATTTACATTATTCAGACTAATGCCATATTTATCACAACATTTTGGCCGTTGTATGCTCCGGCCTTCTTCAGGTGGTTGGAATGTTGAACTGAACCATTTACTTCACTCACTGGAGTAGAGTGTTATAGTTCCACATGCCATGTCTAATGGCTGTCAATCATTTATCTAATGTTAATTCACCTCTCCAAGTTCTCCACTTAACCAGGTATTGAACTCACAACTCTTTGGGTCCTGCCATTGGATCTAACCAACGCCTTTAACCACTGGGCCATGTGTCCTTAATGACATCTGTGTATGAATTTCTGGGACTTATAAACTTAATGGCTTCAGCATCATATTTTTACCAGTGCTCATATTGCAACTTTTGTTGTTATGAGGACAATAGTCTGAATAATGTAAGTAGTGTAAATAATACCTCATCTCAGAAATATAGACAAATAATTTATTGTTATACTTCACAAATTAAATTTGTAAATCTCAAATAATCTTTTAAATAAACAATTGAATTTAATATTTTTTTTTCACATATTGAAAAAATGCATAAATTCAGTTTCACATTTAAGATTCTAATAATCATGTTTCATGACAATAAAAATTACATTTTACATTATTCGGACTATTGTCCTCATCTTTGTCACCATATTTATTACAACGTTTCGGCCTTTGTACGCTCTGGCCTTCTTCAGGTGCTTGGAATGTCAAACTTTATTTCACTCACTGGGGTAGACTGTTCTAGTTCCACGTGCCATGTTTTTTTAATGGATGTCAGTTATCAGTTATTCCCTGTTAATTCCCCTCTCCAAGTTCTCCACTGCCTTACCTGGGTATTGAACTCACACTTTTGGGTCCTGTCACTGGATCTAACTAACACCTTTATCCACTGTTCTTGAGGACATCTGCGTATGAATTTCTGGGTATTATAAACCTAATGTCTTCAGCATACATTTTTTTACCAGTGCTCATATTGCAATTTTTGCTGTTATCATTGCATATTTTTACCAGAGCTCATATTACAATTTTTGTTATTATCGCTTTTCTCTGGCACTCCTTATTTCTGGTTCCCATATTGTATTCATTTCTATGCTTGGCCGGCTCAGGAGATTTTTGTGGCCTAGCATATGTGCTGATTCCTTAAGGCCGAAACGTAATAAATATGGCAACAAAGATGAGGACAATAGTCCGAATAATGTAAGTAATGTACATAATACCTCATCTCAGAAATATAGACAGATAATAAAAATTACAAATGACATAAATCATAATCACCTTTTACTCGTAATGTTCACCTACCTCACGATCAAGTCGTCCACCCTGTCGAAGGCTGGGGTCAACAGCTGAAGGCCTGTTCGTAGCAGCTATAATTACCAAATGATTTTCAACAGGTATCTCCTCTATCAGTTGTAAAAGCTGGGTGGTCATCGTGTTTGACGGATTAAAATTTGACTTTGGGCAAATTGCATCGATCTCATCAAGAAAGAGAATGCAACTTTCTCTGCGGCTCTATCTTGATTGCCTGATTAAATATGCTTTTCAATTTATCTTCACTTTCACCAACATCTGATGACGTCAGTTCTGGTCCACGAATCCTGATGAGCTCAACATCGCATTCCCCAGCGACATATTCAACTAGGGTAGTCTTACCACACCCTGGGGGTCCACGCAAAAGTATGCCCCGAGGAATAGCGAGATTCTGAAAGGAGGTTTGGGATCTTAACGAGGATAGTTCCAGAAAATCTTTTAGCGTTTGAACCGTATCTTCCAGCCCGCCAAGGCATTTCTTTGGATGCCGTAAACGCTGCCAGTACCGATCTTCTGTGATAACATCACGCACTTTGATTTTCGTACCACTGTTCACGATGACAACGTCATATATTTCTGGCTTGGTAATATGTACAATCATCGAGGACAATTTTAATACATCTGACCTCTTGATCTGCTTCATGTTAACCTTTACGTTGACCCCGACTCCAATAAATTGCAGGCAGTTCCGACAACATCCTTCAAGTTTATCCCCACTTGAAAGGAGAGCTTTCAGATGCTGGCGGAGGTCAATATCTGGGGTAACAATGCTAAGCTCGACTGCTCTGGCGTTGAATGATGATAGCAGTTCAATTTGTAGTCGCCCATCAACCATGTGGTCATTGTTGTATACATCTTGTGTGACGAGATTGCTAAACTGCACAACACTATCATCTAAATCGGAGCAGGGCCAAACACTGCAAATGGCACAGATGTTAGGCGTTGTAACTCGAACAAACATGCCCAAGTCAGCACCTATTGCACGGCAAGTATTACCCGGGATGCGGCATCTTTGGATTGAGGAGTCATTACTTAACGGAGGTTCCACAGTGAAAATTCGAGCCAGAGGCGCCGCCATCCTGAAACGAGATTGATTTAGAAAAATATATTCATGACAAATAATAGTTGAGAGTTAATAAACAAGGACAAAAAGAAACTATTTATATTTTATTTAGAGTTCACCCTAAGAAAAGTGTTAAAGCCCCTAAGACACAAAGAGCTAATGGGTGTGAAGGAATAAGAAAAAAAGAGAAACATTATTAAGGAGCAAGAATAATAGAAGATTAATCCAGAAGTTAGTAAATAACTGACATTGCATTTAAATTTTTAAAGATTAAAGTTGACTAGAAAGCATGGAGCTCGAAGAGAAGTGAGAAGTGCAAGAAAAAAGCTGTTAGCCTAGAACTTACGGCTATATCTAGCCAACTCAACTGTAAATTGATGAGATCTCGACACCAATCTAGTACTGCGCTTAAATTCAAACAATTTAATTACATAGTGAAGAGTTCATCTGAACAATTACTGTGAAAGTATTTTTAGAAAAGGTATGAAGGATGTGACAGAATAAGAAAAAAAGAGAAACATTATTAAGGAGCATGAATAATAGAAGATTAATCAAGAAGATAATAGATAACTGACATTGCATTTAAATTTTTTAAAATTAAAGCTGACTGGAAAATATGGAGGCCAAAAAGTGTTCCACAAGCAAGAAATGCAAGAAAAGAAATTGTTAGCATAGAATTTAAGTTAAGCTACGCCATTTAAGTAAAAAAAAAAAATCTTGTCTACCATACTAAGAATGTCTGGTTTTCGATAATGATTGGGGACAGTGAAAAATACTTGAATATAGAACAAAAAACATGAACTTCAAACACTTGATCCATAATTTTGATCCAAATACACAACATCTTATTTGAAAAATAGGATTTTTTTTTTTTATTGGTTCACCCCAAGCAAAACAATAAATCCACTAAGACATAAGGTCTTACTTAGTGTGGAGGAAACAGAAACATTACTAAGGACCAAGAACAAAAGAAAAGTAATCAGCAGGACAGTAGATAGCAATTGACATTGCATTTAAATTTTTGAAGATTAAAGTTGATTAGAAAGCATGGAAACAGAAGAGAGTTCCATAAATGAGAAAAGAAATTGTTAGCTAAGAATTTACAGTCACATCTAACCAACTCAACTGTAAATTGATGAGACCGAACTGCCAATCTAGTACTGCACTTAAATTCATAAACTCTATGTACCAAAGAGAAAAGCTCATCAGAACAATTACTATGAAAATATCTATAGAATAGTCACAGGGAAACTATGTTACAGTAGTAGGAAGATGACTGAAGCCGAGATACCAGGACACGACCAAACATGCAGATTCTTTGGATTTTATCCAGAATCTCTAAATATATAGCAGGAGCACCAGACCAAATGTGGCAGAAATATTCAAAACATGGCTGAATGGCAGACTTATAAATTCTTCTGTCTTATGGATTACTCTTCTCTTATTTACCATATTAATGATAGTGAATTTTTTTTTTAATCAATTCACTCCAAGCAAGGCATTAATGCCACTAAGACACAATCTTTCACTAGTAGCCCTTACTGGGATTGAAGGAGAATGAGAACTGAAAACTCAATCCTAAACTGAAAACAAGAAATACACCGCTACTCTTGTTCAAAAGAACAGGGAGGAGTGTGAACCAGATGATAGGGGAACTTCCCATTTTTTCATTTTTCAAAGAATTATCAAAATTTGGCATAATCATAATTTCTTAGTAAATGATGCTCCTCAGTTGGGTCAACAAGTTGGTGTTGATATTGATGAAACTGATGATGTTAATCAGTGTTATAAGACGCAGATGATAATGAGCTTATCCCAGGAATACAAATGTCATATTAAAAATGATTTGCAACTATTTACACGATTTACATTGTTTGGACTGTTGTCCTCATCTTTATTGTCATATTCACAGTCTATATTTAAATTCAAAATGTCTAGGTAGCATGGAGGAGAGCTCATCTGAACAGTTGCCATGAAAGTATTTATAGAAAAGTCACATGTTCAGTCCATAATATTCTCAGCATCTTTCTGTAGAACCGCATTTCTGTTCTTTCAAGTCTTTTCTTCATCTGTGGAGATTGTCCAGCATTTTCTGCCACATAGGAGAACTAATATCACATAATAATTCAGTATTCTTTTCTTTGTTCGCAATAAAATTTTCCTATTTCTTAATACTTTGCTTAACTTTTAGAAGGTAATTTCACTATCACAATGCACCTTTCAATTTCAGTGACACATTTTCCATATCCTCTTCCTAACTATTTAAATTTTTATACTTGAGACAGCCCATACCCAGTAAAATTATTAATGTGGAAACAAGAATAATAATAATGATTTTTTAACCACCCACACCTCCAAAAAAAAAAATTATTGAATTTTTCCAAAATGTTTCAGCAAATAGAATTTTTTAAGCTTTTTCATTAAACACTACAATCTTAACCACATCAAGTCAAGGATAATTCGTTATCTATCCTCTCCATTCTTATAATCTCATTCAGTAACTTGCATTATTTACATTATTTGAACTGTTATCCTCTTCTTCATTACCATATTCACAACGTTTCAGCTGTTGTACACTCCAGCTTTGTTCAGATGATTGGAATTTCAAACCAAACTCTTTATTTCATCCACCAAGTAGATTGTTCTGTTTCTACGTGCCATGTCTCTTCCAGATATCTCAGTTATTTGCCGGAGCATACAACGGCCAAAACATTGCGAATATGGCAATGAAGATGTGGATAACAGTCCGAATAATGTAAATAATGCAAGTAATTATAATACCTCATCTCAGAGATAAACACAGATATCTTTCAGTAACATTCTACCTTGAGTGGCTCTTGAGCCTTATACTGGGTGAAATAAAGCACAAAAAAATGAAATAATAGCAAAAAGTTATGGATAAATGCCGTAAAGCATTAATTATTTTAACTTATGTAATTCACAGATTCTCTCTAATCAAACAATTTCTTTCTTTTTAAATCAAAGCAAAAATATTTTTCAGTTCAAATAAATAAGATTTATGCTAGGGGAAATATCCAACATAACAAAAATCGAATTATTCTATTTGTACCTTGTGTTAAAAAACAAACATCCGTGTTTTAATTTAGTATAAATCAAAGTAAAACTTACTTCAATGAACGTAGTATTGTCAAAAATGGAAAAAACGAAAAAAGTACATTGTCTTTCTTAGCAAACAATAACAAAAATAGATGAAATCCTGAATCGGTCAGAGGCAACACAAAAAACTCCACCATGCAATTAAAATAGCTTCATTAAATGCGCGCAAGGAAGCAATTGGTTATAGTAAAAGGATTTATAGTTAAATTAAGAATAACACAGGCATCAGAAATGTCAAAAATAAACAAGATTTCTATATAAAATGAGTACCGACCTGCTTGAATCTTCACGTGTTTATACAGGAAGAGAAGAAGCAATAACCGGCGGTGTAAACCAAATAAAGTTAACTTACTTCGATATTCCGGCTTGGGTTTCTATAATTGTATTTCAAATTGTATGTACATCATATTATTATTTATTATTGTTTTTATTTCCTTTGATTTCTGGCGTGTACACATTTCTTTCCGGGTCCAAAGACCTAAGGTTAGAAATGGCATCATGACACTTTTGACTGACAAAAAGATATATAAAGCCCTTCGTAAAATGTGGGCTGTACTTGTGAGAACCATTTTTTTTTTTGTATTTCTTTGCGGCATGGGCTTCCAGGAATTCCTTCAATTAGTCTACTGGAATCTTTTCCAGCCAATCCTAGGGCTCCAACTACAACAGGGATTGTTGATGTTCTCATGTGCCACATTTTGGAGATTTCGATTTCAAGGTTTTATTTTGACAGCTTTTTGTTTGTATATCTTCAAAGATACATTGCAGTCTGCAGGGACTGCCATATCAATATAAGGAGGCACTTTTTTTGTTTGTGGTCTCTAATAACAATGTCTGGGCGGTTGGCTTTGATTGTTCTGTCAGTGTGTATTATTATTATTATTATTATTATTATTATTATTATTATTATTAAGAAGAAGAAGAAGGATGATGATGATGATGATCATAATATTATTATAATTATTAATAATAATAATAATAATATTATCATCATCATCCTTCTTCTTCTTCTTCTTCTTCTTCTTCTTCTTCTTCTTCTTCTTCTTCACATAACCGACCATGACTCTCGACAGCTTCCTATCTAGTGTGGATCGTAGCAGTTTTTCTCTCTTTGCTAAAGCCCCTGCCTCCCCGTTCTGCCATTCATTCACACAAGCTCGTCAGTTAAGTGAAAGTGACTCGCTGCATACCCCTATCTCCCCTGCTCTGAATATACTTACTCCCTGAGGGTTAAGTTTTCCACCCCCCCCCCCCGCTTCCTCATTAGGTTTCAAAGTAATTTCAACTGTCCTTTCTTGGTTTTGAGAAGAAACGTTCTTTCTGGTGCCATTTCTTTTAAGATTTCTTTGTTATTTACTCGCTCCGTCCATGGAATTTTCACAGTATCTTTCTGGTAGAATCACATTTCTGCAGCTGTTGCTGCTTGATTTTTTTTTTTTTTTTTCATCCTCCGTGTGAAGATGGTCCACTTTTCACTCCCAGATAAGAGGATGGATACCACATATCAATCAAGCACACTTTTTTTTCTTTGTATCTAACGAAGTTTTTCTGTTTGTTGCGTCCTTGCTTAGCTTTTAAAAGGCTTCTTTCACAAGTCCAATGTTTTCAGATCTCGGTGTCGCATCTGCCATCCTCTGTTAAAACACTTCCTAAACATTTAAACATTTGCACATGGTTAATGTTTATATCTCCAATTCGTAACTTGCATCTCGGGCTTTTTTCTCTTGCTGAAGACCATACTATCTGTCTTCTTTCAGTTGATGATTAGTCCTTTTTTTTCTTACTTTCTTCTATTACACTGTTTAAGACTTCCTGTTGTTTCTTTTTGAGTCGGCCATCAACACAGTATCATCGACGTATCTTATATTGTTATGATTACGCCTACCAATAATATATCCTTGTAGGGTTTTTAGTTCCCTTAGGATACGTTGTGTCCATAAAGAAAGGCATAAATAAAAAAAATTAATTATACTGTCAGTCTATCGAGTCCATTAAAATAAAAATTAATTACAGTGTTAAAAATAATTATTATATAATAATTATAATTAACATTAATTCACTCATTCTAAACCAATGAAGACCGACCCCACTTTTCTCCTCGACACACACAAACACGTGACATTCTCACTAGTGGACAAGCAGTTTACACGGACAGGACGTCAACACGTGCCTCAACAATAATTTTGTCTCCTTTTTCTTTTACTGGCCATAATAGTAACATTTGTCTTATAGCACTCAACAAAAATTCGAGGTAAGATAACCCCAGATACTTCTGGTACTTTCTAACTAAATTATCTGGACACTCATTACACGCATCTATTTTCTTTTAAATCATACTAATAAAACTGTATACACTTTACTTATTCTTTATCTTAGCATTCTGTTGGATTCCGATACATATTTGATCTAGATTTGACCCCAAATTCACAATTTTACTCAGTATGTAATTGGCCCTGATTTGGCATCTCGTCTGCAGTCGCTCTCTCACAGACGTGGTGTCGCCTCCCTCTGTCTTTTTTACAAATACTTTCACGGTAACTGCTCCGAGACTTCATAAATTTAAGCGTCCAACTAGGATGGCATCTCGCTCTCACCCTTTCACTGTCGAATCTGTTGAATTCAGCCGTCTCTTCCACTCCAATAGCATCATGTCTCGCACTTCTCGCCTGTGGAACTCCCTCCCGTCTTCCTGTTTCCCTGATAGCTATAATCTCCAACTATTCAAATGTAATGTCAATCGACGTCTCCAAATGCCCTGATCTATCCCCTATCCTTCTCTTCATCCTTTCCTCTATCACTCCTCTTTGTTCTCACTCCAACTCTCTGTAACCCCTTGCGTGCTAGTGGCTTCCCGCTTTGCTTGGGGTGAAACGCTTAAAAAAAGGGGGGGAAAAATTATTACTATCTCTCGTTTTTCTAATACCACATAACAACCAGATAATAAATAAAACTCGTTTTGTTGTTTCCACGTCTTGCTGTTTCTCATTTTTACAAGTATTTTGTTGTATATATAAATGTAAGGGGTTTATAATTATTTACTCAGTTATACCGCCACTACAGATCACGTCGCTGTATTGGTTGAATAAATCAAGGAAGTAGACGCGCGCTTGTCTTAAGCTCCTTTCTATGTTTTTATAGCTACTCAATTCATTTTCTGTCCGTGTGCAGACGGTTTGCTCCCAGTCAGTTGACATATATTAGCCGGACTCGGGAAAGTTTACGGTTTTCCTACTTAAATTTTCTGATGAATCGTAATTCTTAATAATTGAATAACTGACGAGTTCTACGACTATGAAATACCCGTGGAAGTCCCCCTATTGCACTGTTAAATAATTTAGCTAAACAACTTTAACAAAATATTGTAATAGCAATCTTAAATATAAACGCATATTTTAGGCCTGCAAACTCGGCTCGTACGCCGCCATTTACGGTAAGAATTTCCTCCACAAAAAAAATAAATAAATAAATAAACTTTCACAAAATGAATCCTACACCGACAAAACTACTGATGAAGAAATTAAACATGTTCATAATCATCTGAAGCCATATCTTATAAAGGAACATCAAACTATTAAATGAGATGCGTCATTACCCTTTCTACGACCTTTGATGACGCAAGAGCTCAGATAAGCAGTATTTGACAGTCTGCATAATCTGCCACACCCTGGAATAACAAATTCAAAAATAAAGAATTTAGTTAAACGAACAGAGAAATTTGAGGCTGACAAACTATCCAGCGGATGTCTACATTCCTTACCCAATTCATACGTCCCAAAAGATCTAAACACTTGTAAATATGTTTGGTTACACACAGACAGAGTTCGACAACCCCTGGGAGCACAACACACAAGTTCATTTGTGGTATTATTCCGTAATCAGAAATACTTTGCCATTAAAATTTCTGACGAGGCGAATAATACGATTTCAATTGATAGACTAAAGTACAGGGTGTTGCAGTAAAATCCGACACTTGACAAAAAGAAAACGAAATAGGCAATAAAAGCAAAACTTGTATACGAAGATACCCGACAGTTTGTCAACTAACTAACGTTAAGCAAAACGACAGGTGGATCTGCAAAGCCATCGAAGCGGTTCCATCGTGAAGCATACGAAGTTTCCCTCCTCCGCCATGGTCTTTGGCGTCATCCTCCGTTCTTTTTTCAAAAGGGCCCGAGAGTCACCGCTGAGATGTACCAGGAGGTGCTGAGGAGCGTGCTGAAGCCCTGGATGGACAAGATCGCCGCCGGACAACCCAATGTCTTCCAGCAGGACGCCGCTCCTGCACACAAAGCCAAGACGAACCAGGCGTGGCTGCTCAACAATGTTCCTCACCACTGGTCGCCGAACTTATGTCCACCCTCCTCATCCGATTGCAACCCCCTTGACTATTTCTTCTGGGGCGTGATCGAGGCCAAGACCAACAAGCACGCCGACAACACGGTCGACTCTCTGGAGGCTTCCATTGTGGAGGCGTTCGCGGCTATGGACAAGGACATGGTTACCAAAACGTGTGACTCATTTCGCGCCCGCCTTAAGATGGTCGTCGCCGGCGCAAGCGGTTACATTGAAAAATAATGTAGTATGTAACTCTAACTGTTGTTACATAAACTTTCGGGTATCTGCATATTTCAACTTTTGTTTTTATTGCCTATTTCGTTTTCTTTTTGTCAAGTGTCGGATTTTGCTGCAACACCCTGTATATATTAATTTCGGAAACTAAAGCTGCTAAAAATTTTGCCGAGTGTCAGCCAGAATCAAACAACTATCTGTCAATCTCCGAAGGACTTAATACCGATAAAAAAATACAACAGCTATATTTATATATGGAAGAACAATAAAATCGAAAGAAATACGTATTTTTTCTATTAAAAATAATGCATAAGACACACGCACACATACACACAAAACAAAAGAAACAGTTTTATAAGAATTCCGTCCTCTAGGGCGGAAAGCGTGCAGTGATAAAGACATAATCAAATAAAAACAAAGAAAATCAAAATTTCCCCAGCTCTAAAACTAGACGGATAATCAGAATCGCCAGGCTGTAAAACCGTATTTCAACAAAAAAATTAAAAAGCTTTTACAACCTGGATATAAAAAAAGAAATAAGCAAATAATAACAAGAAGACCATAATTTCGCCATCTATAAAATAATATATATATATATATATATATATATATATATATATATATAGTCCTCAAAGCCATAGTTCGATCAGACAATAAAAAAGCTTTCAAAACCAGGATATAAGGCCGCAAATCAAGGAGAGGAAGAGTGTCCTTTTCGAGGCGGATTTATAAATGTGCATATAACCAGGTGGAAAATCAACCCAAACCAAAATCGATAAATAAGTTTTTTCCCGACTTCGATGCTGTGGTTATCCTAACATAACCAAATCCGAAATGCGAGATTTTGCGTGACTTGAGAAGGCTACACTATCCTAGTGTTATTTTTCTTTTCTTTCTTCACCTTTTTATACAATCCGCCGCTACAACTGAAATCAAATCTACATACATTCCTTCATCCACATTGTAAAAAAACGGCAAATACATTTGGATACATACATGCATACACATAGGTATATATATTCTATCTCTCTTTCAAACGCGCGTGCGCGTCAGGACTTTTACATTTGGGCTCTTGAAACTTCAAATTTCACCTTTCATCTTTCTATATTGTATTGTGTTATATAAAACATGTATTTTGTATTCTTAAACAGGTTATGCCTTTTCTTTTAATTATTACACTAGGCCAATATGTACCCAAACCAAAACTATATATGGAGATAAAAAAACTCGACTGTAAATTGATTTCGGGCAATTTACTGTCGAGCAATTGATTTCGGGCAATTTACTGTCGAGCAATTGATTTCGGGCAATTTACTGTCGAGCAATTGATTTCGAGCAATTTACTGTCGAGCAATTGATTTCGGGCAATTTACTGTCGAGCAATTGATTTCGGGCAATTTACTGTCGAGCAATTGATTTCGAGCAATTTACTGTCGAGCAATTTGATGTCGAGCAATTGATTTCGAGTAATTTACTGTCGAGCAATTTACTGTCAAGCAACTGATTTCGAGCAATTTATTGGATACGAATTGAAACTAAATAAAGTGTGAATTGGACATCGTTAAGTGTAAATACTTCACAGACGGAATTGGCAAAGTTCTCAATAAGCAACAAGAAAAAGAAATAGGGGAAAATAATACTAAGCAAACAATATATATATATATATATATATATATATTTAGTTTATGCAAACTTAGGTAATTCGTATGGGTAGACCCGAGGATGATATCCAGAGAGCTCAATGTAAAATTCAGAGCAGATATGTTTGAATAAAAAACAATATATATATATATATACGCAGGGCTCGTCCCCACCCCCATGTATGATACCACATTTCAATTTTCATAAGGTAGTATTCATATAAAATACTAATTATGCACAATAATGACGGTGGAGTAATGGATGGCGGCTCAGATTGAGGTTTCGGAGAGCCGAGTTCGAATTACATTCACTTACGTGCTAATACCCTTGAGAAAGGTATGAATCCTCGTCTTCTCCCCCCCAGCTATGGGTAAATAGCTGGACAGACCGGGTTCTATAGCAACTGGTCTACCACAGAAAGAAATCAAAAACCTACTGCGGGAAAAAATCTGCCTCGTCAGTTATGTATCGAAAGATACATGATCGCCTAAAACGTGTATCACGCATGGCACATAACTGACTGAATAGACAAGCAGAAGGTAATAAATCCACGATTACAGACCACTTCTCAACCCGCTTTGTGGTTTATACAGCCTAGCGAACCTTAGTTTTAGTTTTCAAGATAGAACGGATAATCTGTCATGATCATTTTTTTAAAGAAAGCCAGCACGCTTATTCCCTCACTCACGTTGACTTCTGACTTCCTGGTAAGCACGACCGTCGACGGCTTCCGAACGATTCCATCTATACCCGTAATATGGTTTTCAGGTGCCGCGCTTTGGGATTTTCCCCCAAGACTGATATTGTCCCTGTTACGCATTCGATACAAACCGTTTTAATGGGGCTAACGTTTTATTGCCACTCTTACCGCTGCTCTAAATTCTTTTCACTCATTTTCCGCCAACAGTATAATATGAATACGTACAACTTCCTCTACTACTGCTCAGTCTGGCCTACGTCTCAAGAAAGCGGAAGGTGGAACCTGTCCGGACAGAGTTAATGCTGTAAATAATAGATCATTCTAGATTATTTTATTTTAGATGGATGATCTATTATGGCATTTCTCTAATTTGTATTTAGATACATTGTATTTCTTTTCAATTTTTCTAGTTGAATTGTTCACCTATATTGCATATGATCCATTATTCTACATAATTAGGTTAAAATAAAATTTGTATAGGTAGTATTCATATAAAACTAACTTATGAAAATTGTAATGTAGTAGAGTGGGTCTCCGTATCATAGATTCAGGCTACACACACACACACACGCGCGCGCATATGCCACTTAAGATTATCGCACAAACTTTCATAACTGAATCATTAAGCTGTCAGATCCTCATGCGTCGAAACCGACTGGAGAGTCCATTATTATTATTATAGGCATATGCACATTTCATTGAATACGACAGACAAGGTGCTTTGATTTAGTTTATACAATTTCTCATGCGATCTAAACCAACACTTAATAATATCAACTATGAACATGGACATAATATCTTGACCGTGTTTTGAATAAATGAAAACATTATATAAATGCATACATGCAACAAACATATTTCTTATTTAACAGTTAAAATATTTCATCCTTGAAAATGGCTAAATGTATAGCCGAAAGCGCTCGGAAAAAAAGAATATTCGGACAGTTTTTATATAATTTATCCCTTGAAAAGAAAAAAAAATATTAGATCACATGAGAAATTGTATAAGAAAACTAAATCAATGCATCTTGTCTGTCGTATTCAATGAAATGGGCATGAAAGAAGGATTGCTGCCTAAATACACACACACACACACACACATATATATATATATATATATATAAACATAATAATTCATCGAGTCTAGAATGAGGATCCTCAGCAGAAAGCACTGGACGGTTGTTTCGTCCTTTTTGTGACTCAGCAGCAGTGCGCATGCGCTACCGAGAATCGAACTCTGACCGGTTACGATACTACGCAAGCATCATACCAGCGGCCCTCAGTGACGAAGAGGAAACTAACTAGACTTAATATAGCGCAACTTTCCGTGTGACGCGTTTCATCCTTTTCGACGTCATGGGACGAAAGGAAAAATTACCATTTTGTCATAGAGTTTTCTAAAACTGTTCTTCATATACAAAAATGTATATATCGTTTCCCGATATATAATACGCATGTCTCGAAAAGCAAAGAGAAAGAGGATAAAATAGAATGAGAGAGAAAAAAAAAGAGTACGTCACGGAGAGAGTAGGGTGTGTCATCTGAAATTTGAATGAAAGGTTAAATCATGTTTCCTGAATTAAAGTTCTGTTGATGACAAATTCACCCCCTGAACTGCAACTTCCCGTTTAGAATTAAAAATCTTTCTTTAATAATTAGTATCATTTTTTTTTAATAATAAAAATAAATGAAGTTTTTTTCTAAAAAAAAAATCCTATTAAACCCGGTCTGTGTTAAGCGTTCGAGAGGGAAACAAAAGAGAGAGACGGATATAGAAAGTAAAACAGAAAATGAGAGGAACATAGAGAAAAAGAAAGACAATGTGACACAGAGAAGGACGAGAGAAAGGTCATTTTAGTCAAACGTAATTATTTGTAGTGATAGGGTTCAATTATATTTCGTGACCTAACGATCACTTGAAGACAAATTCGCCCCTGAACTGCAAGTGTCCTTTTGAAATTATAATTTTTCTATTTTTTTTTAATTTTATCTTCGCGAACTTGTTTTAAGTTCATTGTTTTTAATGGTTATTTTTAATGGCTATTTTTAATGATATTTTTTAATGTTATTTTTAAATGGTTATTTTTAATGTTATAGTTATCAACTTTTAACAGTTTTAAAAAATAGGAGTTATAATTAGGCTGAAATCAAGTTCAGAAAATATGATGATAGTGATCCAAAGAAAAGAAATAGAAATACGAAGATCATTTGGTACACCCCCATCCTCATTTAGTCAATTAGTCAGTACTAAGTTAGGCACGGCGGAGTAATGGATAGCGGCTCGGATTGAGGAATTCGAGGGCCGAGTTTGAATTCCAGTCGAATCCATCACATTCACTTACGTGCTAATAAGCTCTTCTCCTCTCAGATATGGGTAAGTAACAGGACAGACTGGGTTCTATAGCCTTGAATGGCAACTGGTCTAGGAGAAGGACAACTCTGAATTCAAAACCTGCGGAGGGTCGTTTGGGGACCTTGGGGCGCATAGTGCACCAGGTCTCTGTATTCGGCCCTTCAAAAAGTGTGGATGATGGTTCTGCACAAAACCTTCACCACTATAATCAAATCTCATGTGCTGGTGTTGGGCTGTCGGTTCCTAGGAACTGAGCTGCTTGACCCTCATACGTCGAATACGACGGGAGAGTCGACTATCTATCTATCTATCTATCTATACACACACACACACACACATACATATATATATATATATGAATAAATATAGTCTTAACATGTGCTATATTTATAGGATAAAGTGCTCAATATCAGAGATAGAGCGTGTGTAAATACAGAAGTCAACACTTAGAGGCGACAGCTAGATGCAGTCGTCAGGCCTGTTGACTTCTATGTTCACTTATATATATATATATATATATATATATATATATATATATATATATATATATGTGTGTGTGTGTGTGTGTGTGTGTGTGTGTGTGTGCAAATATATGGATATAGATCCGACAGTATGAAGAGAAAAATATATACGGAAAAAAATAAAACAAAATCCAAATAAATAACTTAGCGCTGATTTTAATGTTTTCAGTTATTTGTTTGGATAAGTCTTGTCTTATGTACATCGTTCTTTGTCATGTTGTATTGATAATGTTATATTTATGAATATGTCCTGAAGATGGTTTATTAGACCAAAACGTCCGACGTTGACATATTAACATTAAAACAAATATAATTGTATATAAGGATTTTTGTTTTGTTTTTTTCCGTATATATTTTTCTTCATATATATATATATATATATATATATATATATATGTTTATTTTTTTTTATTTTATGAAACGTATTTTAATCGAGTTCACTCTAAAGTAAGGCAGTAAAGCACCTGAGATGCAAGGTGTTACTGGGTGAGCAAGATTTAGAAACAGGATCATTGCTAAGGAGTGAGAACAAAGGAAGATTAATCAAGAGAACAGCAGGAAGCCATTGACTTTACGTTTAAATTTTTACAGATTAAAGTTGGCTGAAAAGCATAAAGCTGGAAGGGTGTTCCACAAGCGAGTAGAAAGATTTTTCCTTCTCAGTTCTTTTTTTTTTCTAGAAAATTCGAATTTTATTTTCCTGAGACAGATACAGCGACGCCATAAACAGGCTCCAAACTCAATGTTTATCGAGAAAAGTCCATCCGTACACCTTGTTTATCAAAGTCTTCGCTTTTAGGTAGGGCTACGGAAGTGTAATTTTAATTATATATATATATATATATATATATATATGATGGCCTCTCCCGTCGTTTTCGACGTATGAGTGTCTTTCAATTCAGTTTTTAGGTTGATGTTTCGTATGAGACAACAATCCTGCACGGGATTTGTAAAAAATCCACACGAAGAGCATACTGAATGGCTGATCGTCATATGGGCTGATGTATTAGCCCGAGATTAAGTTTTAATTCTTAATTCTCTCAGATGGTTGAGACGATTCTTTTCAAAGTTACTTACACCTTGGTAGCAGGTATTTCTCAAGTTTGCTCAGTTTTCAAAAGCAAGTTCGAACTCCTTTATAGGGATGTTTGCAGCAAGTAAATTGTATTCAAGCTTATCCTTGAAGCGTAACCAACGACGGCCTACATTACGCTTGCCATGAAAAAGTTGGCTATACATGAGGATTTGCAGCATCCGATCATCAATCATTCTGATGACATGACCAGCCGATCTGGACTGTGATGGCATCAGAAAAAATGCAATCACAGTTTTATATATATATATATATATATATATATATAAAACAGTAGGTGAACGTTGTGTGAGAGGCGCTAAGTTGGAAATTATTTTAAAAAATGTTTTTGTGTTTCTGAGAATGTTTTGTCAGTCTAGCATATGTTAAAGTAGAATTGTTCTTTTTTCCTTGTCTTGTTAAATGTAACTTAACAATATCTGTCTATATTTCTCCGATGAGGAATTATGTACATTATTCGGACTATGGTCCTCATCTCTGTCGCCATATTTATTACAACGTTTCGGCCTTTGTATGCCCCGGCCTTCTTCAGGTGGTTGGAATGCCGAACTGAACCGTTTATTTCGCTCACTGGAGTAGACTGTTCTAGTTTCACGTGCTATGTTTAATGGATGTCAGTTACTTCCCTTCCGAAAGTTCTCCACTGCTTTGACCGGGTATTGAACTCACACTCTTTGGGTCCTGTCACTGGATCTAACCAACGCCTTTATCCACTGTGCCATGTGTCGTCAATGTTAAGAATAGATCGAAAAAGAAAGAATCAACGCACCCAGCCACAGGAATTTTTCCTACCTGCAAACCTATGCTTAAATACCACATTAAAAGGATAAATAAATATGAAACATTATACAAATAAATATTACAGGTACGAATAAGACAATCAAATTATACAAATTTACCTTGAATTCCCCACTGAGTCAGGATACAATACAAGGTTATTTTGTTTTAACGTGGGAAACCCGAGTATCTCCACTCGGGACACTGGTAATTTTCTGTTCCTAGCTAGTTATAGCTTGACTTAGCTAGTCATAGCCAGTTAAAAACCACGCTACGGAACAGATCCGAGTGGATAGGTGCTTCTATCGTCCGGTTCACATTCCTCCCTGATCTTTTGTACAGGAGTAGAAGTTTATCCCTGGTTTCCTGCTTTGCGTTCGGTTTCCGGTTCCTTCTAAAGTATTTACCCTCTTTTTCTCTCCCAGTAAGTCCCCCTAGCGTCTTAGTGGCATTATCGCCTTACTGGGGGTGAACTGATTAAGAAAAATGGTTATGTCATTTTTTTTTAGTTTTTAGAACAGGCATACGAAGAGATTGATCGAGTCGTTGGTATGCATTAGTCCCTCTGTTATAAAATAAAGTGAAACTCATGTTATGAATAATCGAGAGTGGTCTCCCCTTGTTTTGTTACTCTTCTCTTTGAGAGAGTTCTGTTTACTGGGACTATAAAAGGACAATACGCGAACCTTGTATTCTCAGTTGAATAAAGCTTTCTTAAAGCCTACACCTGTGTACTTTTGCCATTACAACTCATAAATACTTCGTAAAGATCTGGTAAAAAAAAAAAAGAACAAAATATTTATGTACTAAAGCCAAAATAGTTACATGGTGAGGGTAGTGCTAAGTAAACATCACGTAAAATGGAATTGGTAAGCCGAGTTCAAATTCCAGGATAGTCTGTTGCGTTTTCTTTCTCTCTAATTCTCTTGAAGTATTAATCTGTCTCTTCTCGTCCGCTGCAACAGTATAGATAGGACTATCTAGCTTTGTTTGTCAACCAGTCTAAGAGAAGGAAAACCTCTGAATTCAAAACAGATAATAAAGAAAATAGATCGAGAGAGAGTCATGATCGCCTACGGTCAGTTGTGGACTGAGTCTAAAAATCTAGTATCCATAAGACAAAGGTGGTCCACTAACAATTACATTGCTATTATTTAATTTTCCTAATAAATAAATAAAATATTTTAAAAATACATATGGCAGTAGATACAAAATGTTATAATTAAATTTTAATTGATTGCTATTTTTTAATAGTTTATTGCACAATTTACATATTAACAGATAGTTCCAAAACACAATAGATCATTTCATGCAGTCTACTATATTAAGAGCAACCATTTGTATTAACTAGATGATTGCTCAAATCTGCCAATAATTGTTTCTTCATCCAATTCATCTAACAATTCTTTCATCTGTGAGGAAGTGGTCCAGTATTCATTGAACTGATATTATGTAAAGAGTTTAGTACTTTTTTCTTCGGTTCTAACGAAATTTTCCTGTTTCTTAATACTTTGCTTAACTTTTGAAAGTCAACTTTCGCTATCCCAATGCACTTTCGGTTTTCCGTGTCAAACTTTCCATCCTCTGTTAATACGCTTCTCAGATATCTAAATTGTTGCTCCTGTTTCGTTTTGATATCTCCAATTTGTAATTTGCATGTTCCTTTTACTAACAATTACGCATTCTTGCAACTGATAGCCTTTCTTTTCGCTTTCCTTTATGGTATACAGAGATGAAGTAAAGGCCAAATTTAATGTCTATAGTATCATTTATTGTTGACTCCATTTGGCTACAGTGTTTAAAATGGTTGACTATCGACATAGTTCTTTTTTGTAATTTGAGAGTTTATACAGAGTTGTTGTGTTCCTTCTGGCTGACGGAAATTAATTCGTTGCATTCATCCTTTCTTCTTCTTTCTCTTCTGGAGTTGTACATCAGGTCAAACTCACAGCCGATGAATCACCAACCTTAGCGCCTGGAACTGCTACCACGAATCCAGTTCCTCTCCACTGCGGTGTCTCTCGTCTTGTATGTGGTTTTCTTCTTTTTACTGGGGCTGACATATCCGTGTTTCCTGTTTGATTTTTGGCGGGACGTGTTGTCATTGGGTGATTTTTTTTATGAAGTTCACTGATCCACATAAACCAAGTTCATGGTTCATGTCCGTTACCGAGGATAGGAAGAATAGAAGGAAGGAAAGACAAAGAAGTATATAGAAGAAAGGGAGAGAGTTTTCTTTGTCATTCAATTAGGAAAGAGGAAAGTGTATATTTTCGTATGGTGTTACTTACTACTACCTAATCCTACTACACCTTCACTACTTTTTTGTGTTTGCTATCAACAATACTACCAAATGTAAATACAAAATGTTATAATCTAATTTTTAGTTATTTTTTTTTAATTTTAAGTAATTAGTTGATAATTTTAAATAGTTTACTGCACAATTTACACATGATTAACAGATCGTTCAAATAGATCATTACATGCAGTTCACTATATTAAGACTAAGAGCAGTCGTTGGTGTTCACGAGATTGTACGAATCTGCCAATAACTGCATCCAGTTCATCTAACAATTCATTTTCAATGGATAGCACCATATAAGATTCCAAATTCTCCTCAGACAGCGAAATTCCTTAACCTTGATCTTTTGTTTTGAAAATGTTTTCTCCCATTAGACTTGAGTAACTGATAGTATGCAGCTGACTTTCTTATTCCAGTTTCTTACTAAAACAATTGTTTCTTTATTGCATGTTTATTTAATATAGGCAGCCTACTCCATAAGGAGCCCACTTTTTATCGGCCAAGCTGATACTCCGACCAGTCCACTCCTGCCTACTTCATGAAGATTAAAAAAAAAAAAAAAGTATAAAAAAATGAAACAAAGGCATTCGAGAGGGTCGGAAATAATTATTGTAGGGAAAACTTTCCATGCACCGGTTAACTTTCAAAATGGCGGCATCTATATGCAGGTTTTCTATGACCTCCACGATCATTTCACCATGTTTTCGAATTCTTTTGAAAGGAGAGACTGCAAGTTATGCTTGCGTGCGATATGCTAAGAAATTGGCAGGTGAGGAATGATAATAACATTTAATACTGTGTTCTGTAAAAAAAGAAAAAATCGCTGACGAACTTGAAAGTTTGTTTGCGATTTGACTGCGCGATGATTCACGCTAAAAAATATTTTATACACAAAAAGCTTTTTAAGTTTTTATTTTATTGTCATGACTATTTTTCTAATTTTTCGTAGATGAAAAAGATTGTGAAAATTTAATAAATGTGTAGTTAAAACACGAATAGCTTGATTTATTTTTTTTAAATTTAAACCACCTATTCGCATTTATTTGAAAAGTAAAACTAAAAAAAGTAATTCAATTGGAGTTTTAAATTTCTTTAAACGTAGAGATACACACTAAATCACTGCGACCAGTAGTAATTATTTTTTTTCTGTCTTACTAAGTACACCAAATTACGAAGATCTAAAAATAAAAAATAAATAAATAAATTAAATTTTAAAGTTAATCGGAGGTCTAATTTCACTCCCCGCTACAGAAGCCAAACCAAAATATACAAAATTATTTCAAGTGTGTGTGTATATATATATATATATATATATATATATGTGTGTGTGTGTGTGTGTGTGTTAAATTCGTAATCTACAGTTATTTTTCCTATATTACTTCTGATTACAATTTTTTTTTTATGAAATTCGTAATTTTGAATTTTTTTTTATCAATTAAGCACTCCAGATTACAAATTTTAAAAATAATCTTTTTCTTTTAATTTGGAATGTATATCAATTAAGCATTCCAGATGACAGATTTGAACAATAATTTTTTTATTTTTATTTTTTTCTTACATGTTAAGAAATCTTGTCATGGTCTATTTTGTTTTGGTTTCTGTCATAATCCTGAAACCCATAACCCCTGAGGGTCATTGGGGCACTGCATCGATAGCAACAGTGGTGTTTCTAGAGCAAGAATAGATTGACAGAGCCAGACCATCTCCAGGCTAGTTTGAATCCAGAGTTTTCCTTCTAGACTGGTTGCCAACCAAAGGAATAGGGCTCAATCTGTCCTACAGTTTACCCATAGCTGGGGGAGAAAGCGATATTCATACCTTTCCCAATATTATTAGCATGTAAGTGAATGTAACAGACTTAACTGGAATTGAGCTCAGCTCTCCACTTCCTCAATCTAATCTGCTATTCACTTTCATGTGTTTAGGGATTATTAAAATTCTAATTACAGTTTTTAAAACAATAGTGAAGGTAGTTAAAATAATAGCGGTGTCAAGGGAACAACTGTCTTTTTGACGCTTTGTTTTTTTTTTTTTGCTGGTACAAAAGTTAAAGTTTGCCAAACTCGCGTCCTGGGTAAGATATTAAACTACGTCCAGCAGCAAGGCCTCTGATCAGGAGGTTTTGAGGAGTGTTGAACCACCTCTTAATTGCTGGTGTTCCCAAGTCCACCCAGACCTGGGGTGGTAGCACCTGTTAGGATCCCAGCTATGGGCAAATAGTTAACTATTACCAGCAATACTTTTTGGAAAAAAATTATTACCAGCAATGCAATTTTGAAGGAAATATATTACCAGAAACAGATTTTTGACAAAACAAAATATTACCAGCAATAAAAATTTTTGTCAGCATTAAATAACCCATTAAGGTTGATATGCCGTAAAACAAAATAAACCAAATAAATTTGCCAAACTCACTACTCCATCCTAATTGAACTAGTGCAACAAGCTTGCTGACCGTTACAACACATTGCAGTGCCCCTGCATGAGGAATTTAAATGTTCTTGTGCTATGTAATATATGCACACTAGAATAATACATTCCTTTTCCATTCAACAATCACAATTTGATGACAAGGTAAGGAAAAGATCAACAATTTAATACCTTTCAAATTGTCTCATTTACATGAGTGTAGGGGTGTGAAATAAAAATGATCAGTTTTTCTTTTTGCGTGAATGAAACTTTCAAGAAGCTTATCTCCAAAGGTGGATATAAGCCTGAACAAGTTTTTAATATGGACAAGACGAGCTTGTTATGGAAAAGAATGCCATCACAATCTTTTCTGTACAAAGAGGAAGCAAAAGCCTCTGGCTTTAAAGCAAAGATCATATGACCCTCATGATGTGTGGCAATGCTGCAGGATTTTTTGTTAAAGCCAGGACATATTTACAAGTCTAAAAACCTAAGGGCTTTAAAAAACAAAAAAAATCTGCTACCTGTACATTGGATGCACAATCCAAAGCCGTGGATAATGAAGATACTGACCTTTGACTGTTTTCACCAGTGTTTTAACCCGCAAGTCAAGGTGTATCTATTAGAGAAGGGCTTGCCATTCAAAATCCTTTTCCTTATAGATAATGCTGGTGGCCACACTATTGATCTGTCGCATTTGGGCATTCAGATTTTGTTCCTGCCACCCAACACTATGTCACTTATTCAGCCAATGGACCAGGGGGTTATCAGGGTGTTCAAGGACCTATACACAAGGAATGTCCTGGCAAACCTGGTTACTTCTGTGGATGCCGTCCAAGAAGACAAAAATTTTACCTTGAAGGAATACTGGCGGCAGTACACAATTGCTACATGTCTCCAGAAGGCATTGCAAGAAATGAAGCCTGCCACCATTAACGTGAGCTGGAAGAATTTGTGACCCAAGGTTATTTACGACGACAAGGGATTTACACCTGCCAAAATCCAACACTCCGCAGTACAGAAAGCTTTGCAGTTGGCTGCAATCATTGGAGGTGACAGCTTTGCAGACATGACCACGTGAGACATCGTCGAGTTATTAGACTGCCACACCTAGCCACTAATAGAAGCAGACCTCGAAGACTTATTGAAGTCAGCCAGCAAAGAACAAGAAGAAATAATGAAGCAAGAAATGTAAAAAAGTTATCAACCAAACTGGTTTGACTTTGGAATGGCTGGCCAAGAACTGCAACTTGGCTAAAGAAAAGAATGCGAGGTCACAGGAATAGAACGATGATATGGTTCATTCTGTGCAATTTTGCAACAAGGTTGATGAAATCATGAATCTCTACAAGATGCACTTTGAACAGAAAAATAAGCAACATGAGCAACTTCCTATCACAATGTTTTTGCAGCCTTGCAAAAAAGAGCCAGTTCCTGCTGCCACTACTACAGTTGCATCTTCGGAAGAAGTGGAAGAGGTGTCCCAGGAAATGGCACCGCCATCTGAAGAGATGTAAAATACAATCATCGGTTGATCAGTAGAAGTCATCATCAGCTTCATCATCATTAAGTCTACTGTGCAGCAAATTCATCATCATCATCATTCAAATTTTACTTCAACTTCTTTTGTGTTAAGTACAGTAACAATCTTTATTTTTTAAATCTTAAGTGTTATTGCTTATCAGTTGTCCTTGTTATTAACAGAGTACCGTGATGGGTAGGTTGTTAACAGTACCGGGAGGGTTACAAAAGTCCAAATACACGTTAAATAAATACTGTAAATATGGCATCCTTAATTTGTGAAAATTCAGTTATCGCAGCCAGTCTCGGAACCAATCTACCACGATAAACGAGGGATCATTGTGTGTATATATATATATATATATATATATATATATATATATATATATACACATAATTTTATTAGCATCTGAAAGTCTTTTTCACCTGTGTTTTTTTTAGATATGGTCACTCAGTCAGTAATGATAGCACTTAAAAAAAAACAAACGATTTTCCTTTCATAAAAATTTTGATGCAGTTTAATGGTGTGAAGATGAAATCAAAAGAAGTCGGTTTTTCGGTTAAACTGCCCATTTCTATTCTTTATATTTAATTCCATGGAAAGATATGAATCCACCTCTTCTCCCCCAGCTATGGATTAATTAGTAAGATTTGTATTACTAAACCATTATTATCTCAAAAAAATAATTCTTCTCCTCTAAAAGATATTTTATGGCTGCAAAGGGTTATTATGCCATAAAAAAGAATCAATCAGAAATTTGAAATACAGCATCTGAAATAAAATAACAAAACATAAAAACATTTAGATGTGGAAGTTGCATAAGACTCATGTCTATTATTGAACACTAGCTAAATACCCATTCTACAAACAAAGAAAAATTGTCATAGAATTTCTTTTACTGCTCTAAAATTTCTGTATAAACATTTTCTGCAAGACATCTATTTTCTTTCTAAGGTTCTTTTTGTCTTTATGCTAAGCCGACATGGATTTTCAACTCTTGACACGGTTACATAGAGATATGACGATGAGAAAATCATTTGATAAATTTTCTAATGTCTATATCTATATAAATAAAGCACAGTGTATGTGTATCCATCGGTCTGTTCATTTTTTGCTCTTGACAAACCTGAAGTAACAGTCAATTAAAATTTAAATAACTCATTTAAAGTTAAATTTGAATATCAAACAGATTTGAAAAGTTTTAAAAAACAATTCTTAGTTAAATTATTGTTTATTGTCGATAACTCAAAAATGGTGCATTTTATCAAAATTTCTTTGTTATTTTCGAATTAAGCATGTAAATTTACATCTAAATATGACTATTTAGGAAATTTTTATTAGAAATTAAGCGCAGGGATTACACTGCAGATTACCACTTAATTTAATTAAAAATAAAATAAAAATAACATTTACTACCTTTTTTCTTTTTTTTTTTTAATCATTTCACCCTGTGCAAGGCAGTAAAGCTACTAAGACACAAGGGATTACTGAGTGTGAAAGAATAAGAAAAAAGGGAAACATTATTGATGAGTGAGAACAATAGATGTGTAATCAGGAGGACAGCATATACCAATTGAAAATGCATTTAAATTTTTGAAGATCAAAGTTGGCTGGAAAACATGGAACCAAAAGAGAGTTCTGTGTACAAGAAAAGAAAATTTTAGCATAGAATTTATAGTTACATCTAGTTGCCAATTCAACAAGGAATTGATGAGAGCTTGTTGCTAATCTAGTATTGTGTTTAAATTCAGAAAGTTTACATTCCACAGAGGAAGGTTCATCTGAACAATTACTATGAAAGTATTTATAGAAAATGTACAAGGAAGTTCCATTATGACAGTGAGAAAGTGACTGAAACTGCATTGATTATTTTTTGAATTTCATCAAGAATCTTTAAATAAATAGCAGGAGTATTGAACCATATATGGAAGCAATATTCAAAGCATGTGCAAATGGTAGACTTGTAAATATGTATTTTAATACTGCAATGTTCAAACATGCTATTTTTTTTTTTTTTTTTAAATTCAATGATGTATCAATCCATACCTCTTTATTTTGTCATTTTACAGGCGGTGCTAAAATGTCTGCCCAACCAGTAAAGAAAGAACCATTGCCTGTTGAAACTGATGTCGATAAGCTGGTGAATTTTGTCTGTGGAGCCAACATTCTCAATGATAGTGAGATGATCCCTTTGAAGGCAGACAGCGAGTACCCCGATTGGCTGTGGAAACTCAATTGTGGCCCTCCTCCTGAACTGTCCACATTGGATCCGTCTGATATCACCTACTGGAAAAGACTAAGGAAACAGGCACTACGAAGAAAGAACGAGTTAATGAAAATTAAAAAATTCTAGAAATTTCTTTTTTAACATGAATTACACTTTGAATTTCTGGGATGAGGAATTATTATTTACATGGGCACTATTGTCCTCATCTTTCTTTTTTTTTTGTTTTTTTTTTTTGTTTTATTCATTTCATCCCAACCAAGTCAATAAAGCCACTAAGACATAAATGGTTACTGAGAGTTATAGAAGAAAAAAATGAGAAAAATAAACATTAATTAGAGAGGACAATAAAAGGACATGAATTAAGAAGACAGAAGATAACGATTGACATTGCATTTATATTTTTGAAGATCAAAGTTAACTGGAAAACAAGAAATTGGAAGAGCATTCCACAAGCAAGAAGTGTGATAGAAGAAACTGTTAGCAAAGAACTTATGGTTACATCTCACCATTTCAACTGGAAAATCATGAGACCTAACTGCCAATCTAATACTTTGCTTAAATTCTTAAAGCCTAGGTACTGTAGAGGAAAGTTCATCCATGCAATTACCCTGAAAGTTTCTATAGAAAAGGCACATGCTATATTATAGCAGTGGGAAAGTGACTGAAGCAGAGATGTCAGGTCAGGGCCAATAACATTACAGATTCTTTGGGTTTTATCATGAATCTCTAAATATTTAGTGAGAACACCAGATCAGTTGTGGCAGCAATATTCAAAGCAAGGACGAATAGTAAACTTATAAATATGTAAAATAGATTCTGACAAGAAATATTGTCTAACTCAACAGCGAACCAACTTACATAGCTGCAATTGATTCAATTAAATTTTACTACCACAACATTTTGGCCAGTGTACCGTCAGACTTTCATTAGGTTTATGTCAATCTGATTGACCTACAGTGAATTTTTGGCGGAAACCTTTATTTAATCTACAAGTTAAGATTTTTCTCATTCCACTACCCATGTCTAGGGATGTCTCATCTAGTTCTTACTAAAATAAGTAATACTAAGATAAGGCCTAGACATGTGTCGGGATAAAAGAACAATCTACTCTTGTAGATTAAATAAAGGGTTCAGTTCAGAATTCCCTGTAGGTGACTCAGTTCATAAGTCTACCATTGACCATTGCTTTGAATATTGTTGCAACATTTGGTCTGGTGATTCTGCTAAGCATTTTCAGATTCTTGACAAATTCTAAAGAATCTGCAATTGGTCCTGCCTTAGCATCTTGGCTTCTGTCACTTTCCCACGGCCATAATATAACTTCCCTCTGCCTTTTTTATAAATATTTTCATGGTAATTGTTCTGATGTGTTTTTCTCTTTGGTACCTGGGCTTTACAAATTCAAGCGCAGTACTAAATTGGCAGATAGGTCTCATCATTTTACTGTTGAAATTGCTAGATTTAACTGTAAGTTCTTTTCAAACTCTCTTCCAGCTTCTTGTTTTCCTCACAGCTATGAAAATTTTAGCACTACATTAATCGTCATCTTCTGTCATTTTAAATCCTGTACTTTATTGTTTTTTCCCCCCTCCATAACATTTTCTCAGTTTATTTTACTCTCAGTAACACATGCAAAGCCGTGATGAAGACTGGAGGATACAACAGCTGAAACGCTGTAATATCAAAAACAATCACGTGGACAATAGTTCACATGTAAAATAATGTTAACAGGAATTGCTGTTGAAAAGTTTTCAGCCTGCCCAAGAATCCTTTCCCTTTCCAAAGAATGGGCCTGGCCGAGATCTCTGCAGCACCTCCCTCATAAATTTATTTATTCATCTCAAAGGGAGATTTTATTTTATTGTTTTATTTTTTTTTTTGACTTATTAATATTTTCACTTAGTGATTCGTTAATAAAATCAACTGCCATCTCTTTTTTTTTTTTTTTTTTTTTTTTTTTTTTCACATTTTTATTTCTTTTATTCTACTTTTCTCTCCCCAAAATTTGCTTACAGCCACATCACATTGAAACATGGGTTCCCATATGATTACCATAGTTAAGCAACATTGAGCATGGTCAGTACCTAGAAGAGTGACTGCTCAGGTGGTGTAATGGATAATCGCTCGGAATTGTTAATTGGAGAGCCGAGATCCAATTCGCATTGGGTTTTTTTTATATTCACTTATGCTCAAATACCCTTGGAAACATATGAATCCACCTCTTCTCCCCTCAGCTATGTGTTAATTAGTAAAACTTGTCTCACTAAACCATTATTATTGCCAAAACAATTCTTAGAATATAAAAAGAATTGTTTGGTTTTAAATTACCAACAAACGGTTGATAAGCCATAAAAAATGAAACAGTCATAATCCTTCACTAAAATTGCATGATATGAATTTTAAAAAATATTTGATTTCCTGCTTTTTCAATAAATTTGCCTTTGTATGGCCCAATACAGTTTCTGGTACCTCAGCATGGGGTAATTTTTAGCAAGTCTAACATTGTGGGTATAACTTAAAGGAAAATAAGTTTAGTTTAAAGAAACTTCTTCTTTGTGTCATACTCCTTTAGGACATTGGTGATCATGGCTCTCCACAATTTCCTCTCCTTAATAAATTTACTCTTTTTGCTATCTCTCCTAATCCCTGTTCTGCCAACCATTTACACAATCTTATTCTTCTTCTATGTGCCGTGTCACTTAAGGACCACGGCTCTCCACAATGTCCCATCCTTTGTAGCTCTTAATGTTTTTTGTCTTTTTGCTATCTCTTCTAATCTCTGTTCTGCCAACCATTTACATAAGCTCATTCTTCTTCATTTATGTTCCATCTCCATTCAGTACAAGGGCGATCATGGCTCTCCTCAATTTCCTGTCCTTTGTAGCTCTTAGTAAATTTTGTCTTTTTGCTATCTCTACCAAACTCTGCTCTACCATTCGTTCACTCAAGCTTGCCAGGTAGGTTGTGCGTTGTTTTCCACTGTCCCTGTTGCTTTCAGTCTGTCCTGGTGAGTATCAAATTTTCCAAGCCTTTTTTCCTTTCTTAATCATTTCACTCCAAGCAAGGCAATAAAGCCACTATGGCACAAGGGCATGAGAAAATATGAGAAGAAAACAAAAAAACAAGAATTAAGAAGACAGAAGGTAATAATTGACATGACATCTAAAAATTTTTTTGTTGACTGGGAAGCAAGAAGCCGAAAGGGAGTTCCACACGTGAGAAAAGAATATTTCAACTGCAAAATGATGAGATATTGTCGCCAATCTAGTACCGTCTTTATATTCATAAAGTCGAAGTACAACAGAGGTTGGCAACCTGCCACATGTGACACGCCAAGCAATTTCCAATGGCATGCAGATGCAAATGACATCATAAAGTATGAACCAATAACTACTACAATGCAAAGATATTCAGCTGTTTCAATTTTAATATATACTAAAGTATATATACTATATAAAATAGATTGTAAAACAGTTATATTGATCTTGACTTACCTGGCACAGGACTCCATCCCTGTGCTGGTGGTATCACGGCTATGACTAGCTTAGACCAGCAGCCCAAGTGAAAACACTCAGGTCCCCATGTTAAAAACTGACTTTGTGTCACAACCTGACTCAGTGTGTTAAGTAAATCTCCCCCCTGAATGATTTTAAAACCCTCAGTTTGCAAAAGATTGCCAACCCCTGCCATAAAGGAAAGTTCATCCCAACAATTACCTTGAAAGTATTTGTAGAAAAGGCACAGGGAAGTTATATTATGGCAGTGGGAAAGTGACTGAATCCGAGATGTCAGGTCCAATAACATTGCAGTTTTTTTGTATTTTATCAAGAATTTCTAAATATACAACAGAAACACCAGACTAGATGTGGCAGCAATAGTCAAAGCATGGCTGAATGGTAGACTTATAAATATGTAAGATAGATTCTAGATGTTAAAATTATTCAGGATAATTAAAGGTTTTGTGAAATAGTTCCAGGATGTCGATTTAAAAATTATTCTTAAGTCCTG
The DNA here is from genome assembly GCA_903632075.3 of Acanthosepion pharaonis. Taxonomy (NCBI): domain Eukaryota; kingdom Metazoa; phylum Mollusca; class Cephalopoda; order Sepiida; family Sepiidae; genus Acanthosepion; species Acanthosepion pharaonis. Next base: position 640,676 of record CAHIKZ030000813.1, on the reverse strand, counting down.
ATATTATGTTCTGCTAGAATTGAACCTTGGGCTACATGTTAGAGACTTTTATCCTCATGAATATTTTTTTTTCCATGCAAACCAAATATTCATATTGGAAGCCAATATCCAGATAGGCAGTTTTCTTTTTTGAAAATAATTTCACCCCAAGCAAGGCAATAAAGCCACTAAGATAGATTACTGAGAGTAAAATAAGCAGAAAATGTTATTCAGGGGAAAAGACAATAAAGCACACGATTCAAAATGACAATAGATGACGCTTGACATTGTGCTTAAATTTTGGAACATCATAATTGGCAGTAAGACAAGAAGCCAGAAGAGAGTTTGAATAGAACTTAGGTTCCATCTAGCAATTTCAACAGTAAAATGATGAGACCTAACTGCCAATCTAGTACTGCACTTAAATTTGTAAAACCGAGGTACCAATGAGAAAAACATAGAACAATTACCATGAAAACATTTCTAGAAAAAATAGAGGAAAGTTACATTATGGCCTTGGGAAAGTGACTGAAGCCAAGATGCCAAGGCAGGATCAAATCACATTGTAGATTCTTTGAATTTTGTCAAGAATCTATCAATACTTAGCAGAAGCACTAGAGCAGATGTGTCAACTATATTCAATGCAATGATGAACAAGAAGAATCAAGACAGTTTTAAATGAAATAAATTGTATGGAACAAAACAATAAATCAATTTTCTTAGCAGTTGACCCAATATAATTGTTACAGTTCATATCAGTGGAAAACATTAGACCAACAGGGTATATAGCAAGTTACTCTCATGGAGGTTAGCATCAGCCATATTGATTTAAGGCAAGAAAGGTTCTCTTATACAATTATAAGAGCTATTTTGGAGGCATTCAATTTAACAAGCAATTTCTTGCTCCATTTAACAACAGATGGAAGTTCATTTACAAGATCAGCTGCCAATTTAAATTTATTGAACCTATCAAACTTAAGACAGAAATAAATCTGATCAGCACCAATACCGAGTCAGGAACTGATGATTTCTGTCAAGAAAAATTGTTTCGAACAATGAACCAACTTTCCTACGGCCAGATCTAGCTAATGAAAATTGAAAAGTCTGTAAATGTTAAATGAAAGGACTTATTCAATTTGTTCAAACTATTGTTTATTATTCATATTATTTTATTTTATTTAATCATTTCACTCCAAGACAATAAAACTCCTAAGATGCAAGGGGTTACTGAGTGTGAAAGGAATATGAGGTAAAGAAAAGATTATAAAAGAGCAGGAATTAAGAAGACAGAAGTTAAAGACTGACATTTAAATTTTTGAAGATCAAAGTTAAGAAATCAGAAGAGACTTACAAGTGAGAAGTGCAAAAGAAATTGTTAGAATTGATGTTATGTTTATATGTAGCCATCTCAACAGTAAAATGAGACCTATCTGCCAATCCAGTACTGCACTTCAGTTCATAAAGTCGAGGTACCAAAGAGGAAATCTCAGCAGAAATATTACAATGAAAGTATTTATAGAAAAGGCACAGACCAGATGTGACAGCAATATTCAAAGCGTGAGTGAATCATAGATATATATATATATTTAAGATAATGTCTGGTGAGAAAAATTGTCTAGCCCAACACACTGGACTAATTTCCTAGCAGTAGAACTCGCAATTGATTCAATATAGTCTTTTCACTTTATGTGAGCAGAAAACATTAGTCCAAGAAATCCTCAAAGACTGGAGGTTAGCTGTGCAACATTTCAGCCAAGTAGTTTCTGGCCATCTTCAAGTGTCTATTATTGTTTTGATTGACATTTTTCTTTTTTTATAATTATTTTGCCCGAGGTAGGCGGTAATGCCACTAAAATGCAAGGGGAGGGGGTTACTGGGTGTGCAAGAGAATGAGAAGACTTTAGTGAAGAGAAAGAACAATAAAAAAGCAGGTTTCAAGAAAACAGAATATGCAGACTGATGGTCCATTTAAATTTTTGAAGATTGTAGGTGTTAGGGAAGCTAGAAACTCGAAAGGAGTTCCACAGGTGAGAAGTGCAAGAAAAGAAACTATTAGAAGTTTTAATTTTTTTTTTTTTTTTGTCAGCGTCCATCAAATTCGTTTTTCTTATTTCACGAAAGTGAGTTTGGTTTTACTTTCTTAGATTTAAAAATGTCACTTAGGTCATAAAATAATTGTTCTTTTTTACCAGATCAACTTTAAGCTATTATCAATTGAATAAAGTCAAAATCTAACTACGAAGAAGACATTTAGACTATTTGATTTTAAAAGGCGCTTTTCATCTTTTTTTTTTTTCTTTTTTTTTTTTTTTACAAAGTCCATTGAGGTAATAAATAAACAAAAATACCAAATAAAATGACATTTCACAAAAAGTAGAACAAACACATTGGGGGAAAAATCATTATTATTAGAGGAAAATATGAATTTTAGCTTTGTCAATTTTTCTTTTATTTTTTTATAAGGCCAATGTCAGATGTAATTTCTTACAAACAAGCTAAAATAGATCTGTAGGTCATATGCCTTGCCGTATAGTTGTCAGATAAAGTCACCATATGAATCAAAACACGAATTGCAACTCAAAAGAAATTGCGAAATATTTTGGAGTTTTCTCCCTTGTATTATATGATTTATTTATTTATTTTTACTTTTTATTTATTTATTTATCCCGTGACCCGTAGGGTCGTAGGGTCACCATGTGTACTGCAGCTGCAATAAAAGTGGTGTTTCTTGAGCAAGATAGACTGACGGAGCCCAACCCTTTTAAGGTCGGTTTTGAATTCTCCGATACCGGTTGCCACCCAAGGCTATAGAACACAGCCTGTCCTGTTATTTACCCATAGCTGGGGAGAGAAGAAGATGATTCATACCTTTTCCAAGGGTATTAGCACGTAAGTGAATGCAATGGGTCCGACTGAACACATTACATTCACAATATAACAATATTTGGGAGTTTTCTCCCTTGTATTACATGATTTATTTATTTACTTTTTATTTATTTATTACTTTTCATTTATTTTTTATTCATTTATTTATTTTTACTTGCTATTAATTTATTCATATTTTTCTTTTTTATTTATTTATTTCCTTATTTTATTTATTTTTTTACTTTCTATTTGTTTATTTTTCACTTTTCGTTTCTTTCTTAATTTTCCTCTTCAATTCTAAACAAGTCTTCAAAATTTCTTATATCACTTCTTTGAGATCCATTTTTCTAAGAAGGTTTTAAACAGTTTTGCTAAAAAAAAATATAAATTTAGGAGCATTCATTTATATACCGGCTGTAACAAAAAAAATTGTCCAAATCGTGTAAATGCAAAATTGCTCATTTGTTAGATTAAGAATTTGTTAGAATCGTGGTATCTTAGAAATGACGAAAGAAATCTTGCTGCAATTATCTGAGGTTTTTAAAACACTACTGGACTCTGCTTTGAGCAATAGGAATGTATAATTACTCTCTAAGCTTAACAGAAGAATCATGATAGAATCGATCATAAACGAAAATGACATGTTCATCATTAATTAATCATCGCTCATGAAGGGATTGAAATAAATGTCATATATATATATATATTTATTCCAGGATCATTTTTCAACTTATTCAAGATGATCCTGGAATAATATATATATATATATATATATATATATATATATATATATATATATATATATATATATATTATTCCAGGATCATTTTTCAACTTATTCAAGATGATCTTCGCCCTCTCTAAACTTCTAACTTTCTGTCCTGGTGTAACATGGTGTCTCACAGGTTTTCACGTATAAAACATCTATATTTTTTTTCATTGCTCTTTGGACTATCGTAGCTGAAACCCCCCTCTCACGTGCCAAACGTCTTATGGATCGAGTTGGATCTTTTCTAACTGATCTCTTTAGCTCTATGTTGAAATGATGATTTCCTGTTGTGACCCCCTGATTCAGTTTTACTCTCTACTGTTCCCTCTCTTTAACAAACCCTACATGCTAGAGAATAGGGGATGGTTTTCAGGCAGCTTCTTGGGTGATGACTCTGTAGGTTTGTGCTATAGTGACTGACAAACACCCCCGAAAAACCCGCCTAGAAGAACTACATAGAACTCTAAAAAAACGAGGCTACCCCACAACACTAATAAAAAAAGGTTTTGAACTCGCAAAAAAATTCCTTTAGACGAACTACGAAATCCAAAGAAACATAACGTCGAACAAACTCTAACATTTGTTTCAACACACAAGAACAATCTAGAACTATTTACAGAAATTACAAAAAATCTAGACCTACTTAGCAAGAATAATAAACTGAAAAATATACTAAAAACAACCAAAATAATTAAAAGCAAACGCCAATCTAAAAACTTGAAACACATATTAACTTCATCCAAATTTAGCCAACACACAATACAGGGAATCACAAAATGCAACAAAAAAAGATGTGGGGTTTGTGACATCATTATAGAAGGAAACTCCTACACTTTTGAAAACCCCAAAACGACATTCATAATAAATAAAAATTTAAACTGCAACTCCAAATATGTGATTTATGCACTCAAATGCACAAAAACGCAAGAAGTCATATATAGGTATCAGCCAAGCATTAAACAACAGAGTTTCCCTTTACAAAAGCAACATCAAATTACCAGACAAATGAAAACTCTTTGTATATATCTATAAATGTAACCAAGGTGAATTTAAAATTATGCCAATATATCAGTTATTCTTACTTACGAATACAAGAAAAAGCTTCATAAACAAATTTAATCAGCACTAAATAGATCGTAACCCCATATACAAAAATACACAACATGCACACATAATGGCCAAAGACAGTGGTCGAACCACTGACATGCATACGTACACACTCACACGCGGATATCTGTGGAGCACGAATATACAAACGCATATAGGCAAATACAAATAGACTACTCACAAGCACACACACGAACTCTACACAACATAGGAAGTCTGTGTATGTATGTATATATGTATTTGTATATGTATATATGCATGTATATATATATATATGTGTATATATGTATGTATATATGTGTATACTAATTCCTCATAATAAGACAGTATGTATATATGGAGTGGGAATATATACATACACATACTAAACACACACAATATAAAAAAAAATAGATCTAAGAACACACAGGGGGCATTAAAAGATAAGAATACAGATATCTTTCCTCACCCTTTCTCGGACCAATCTTAATTGTTTTATTACCCTTTAAGCAGAAGAACTTTCTCACTGCCAGTCCAAGAAAGACATTTGTGCCACTACCACACAAAAAAGAGAATGTTTAACATCGAAAAACATAAGGAAAATTAATTCATTTTAATAATATGTGGAAATATCCACTCTTTGCCTGAAGAAGGTCACGCGAGCCGAAACGCGTGTTGCAAAACTATGGAAAATAAAGCATAATATATAATTTTTAAAAATCCACAAAATAACCACAAACGCTTACGGTTTCTCTCTTCTCATATATATATATATATATATATATATATATATATATATATATCCTTCACTAGTAGCACGACTCGGAGTTTTATACACCTGAAGATTGCATTATGCAACTCCAAGACATGTTACCGGTAAGGGATAAGTATATTTAATAATATATGCTTAATAGCTCTGTTATATTACATCGAGCATTATTTTATTAACACCAAAACTCTATGTGATATATATATATATATATATATATATATATATATATATATATATATATATATATATATATATAGTTAGGTAATGAAAAGTTTGGTAATCCGTATGGATAATCCCAAGGAGGATGTAATCCACAGAGCTCACAGTCAAACCAGAGTGAATATTAATTTAATTAAAATGAGAAAACAGACAACCTTAAGACCCTTAAGGTTGTCTGTTTTCTAATTTTAATTAAATTAAATTTACACACACAACACACACAGATACACACACACACACACTCACACACACACACATATATATATATATATATATATATATACATATATATATATATATATAGCCTGTATGAAGTTATTATGCAAATCAAATAAACCTCAATAACTGAAAAAGTTCTGAACCATGCAGATGAAACTAATATTAGCTTAAGACATTTGAAATCTAATAAAACCAATTTTTTTTTTATTTTGTCTATATATTGAAACATGACTAAAGAGAAGGATCTAACAACTGCTGAAAAACAGTAAATGACAAAGTTATTGATTGAGGAAATGTTTACATTGGAGACATCAAATGAGCTATTCAAAGATCATCGAACGATAAAGAAGGTTGTTGAAAATATAAGTAAGCTGAAAAATCTAAGCAAAGGAAAAGGATTTAAGAATTTGCTTCTTTAACGTAAACTAAAGCGAGTTATAGCAAAACAACCATTTTTGACTAGAAGTTTGGAATTGAGAGAATCAAGAAGGACAAAAAGTGTAGAACACTTTCTGAATTAGAATCTGTAAAAAAAAAAAAACAAAAAAAAAAAAACTCCTAAGCAACCCCCTTTCACTAAAGTAAATATTTAAAGCTTCAAAATTTGGCCAACAAATAGATGAAAATTGACTTTAGAAAAGTCAATTTTCATGTATTTTCACGGACGAATCTCGAGTGACATTTGATGGCCATGGTGGATGGACCAAAGGATGACTTTTATCCAATTCAGACGGGTCTGTGGCTAAAAGAAGGTAGCAGATAGGCAGTAGTGTTGTGATATGGGTTGGAATTGTCAATCAAACCATTATTCGACCATAAAAAGTCAATGAAGGAGTTAAAATGAAAAGTGCTATAGCAATTTTCAGTCTTGCAATTTCAAAGTGAAGTGTGTATTTATGCACGACAATGCTCCTTCTCGTGTAACTAAGCTTACCTATGAATTTTTTGAACATAAAAAATTTCCAAGAGAGAAGATAATGGAATGGACGCCATCAAGTCTTGATCTGAATCCAATCAAAAATCTACGGTCAATTGTGATGATGAAATTATATGAAGATGGCAAACAATATAACAGCAAAGCAGACCTAAGGGAAGCATTTAAACCACCATATTGGAAATTGATCCTGCTGAAGTAAAAAAAAAATTAACAAAATCAATGGATAATAGATTAGTGGCTGTTATTGAGAAGAAGGGTCACTATATTAAGATGTAAAGGACTCAGAATTATGTTTGTTGTTTGTTCTTTTATAGGCTTTGATCAGTTTTTCATGATTTTATTAGCTTTTTATTGAAATAAAATGTGATTATTTGGTTTTGCCAAATAACTTCAGAGGACAGTTTTTTAAATATATCAAGTAACTTCAATAACTTCAATAAAACATATTGATAATAACTAAAATTTTAAATCAAGCTTTGTTTTGACATCAAAATTGATTATTTAAAATTTCATTAATTTTTTTTAAATCACATTTGAATTATTGAAGTTTATAGGATTTGTTTAATAACTTCAGACAGAGTGTACTCTGGAAATGACTGGAAAATACTCCCGCTCACAAATTTATAGGCAAAACTTCACAAATGCATTCTGGGATTTCTTTCTAGCCTATAAGATAGACCACTTCTCGGTCTCATCTGACTAAGTCCCTGTCTGTCTTGTCTTGAAGCCAGAATACTACATTCATTTAATCTGCTCTTGTGCATCAACACCAATTCTTTAATAACTTCAATAAAGCATATTGCTGCGAACTAAAATTTTAATTTTGTTTTGACATCTAAATTGATTATTTAAAATTTGATAATTGTTTTTCAAATCAAATTTGAATTATTGAAGTTTATATGATTTGCTTAATAACTTCAGAAAGGTGTATTTTTTTTAGGTACGTGTGATTGTATTTGACATCTTTATGGGGTCGCAATCGCCGAATGTTAGTATCAAATTGTCGTAAGTTTGTGGTGAGTAGTCATTTCGCAACTGAAATCGACCTACACTATTTACATTATTCGGACTATTGTCCTCATCTTTGTTGCCATATTTACCACAACGTTTCGGCCGTTGTACGCTCCGGCCTTCTTCTGAACCCTTTATTTCGCTCACTGGGGTAGACTGTTCTAGTTCCACGTGCCATGTTTAATGGATGTCACTTATCAGTTATCTCCTGTTAATTCCCCTTTCCAAGTTCTCCACTACCTTAATCACAACGCCTTTATCCACTGTGTCCTTAAGGACACATGGCACAGTGGATAAAGGCGTTGGTTAGATCCAGTGACAGGACCCAAAGAGTGTGAGATCAATACCCGGTTAAGGCAGTGGAGAACTTGGAGAGGGGAATTAACAGGAGATAACTGATAACTGATATCCATTAGAAATGGCACGTAGAACTAGAACAGTCTACCCCAGTGAGCGAAATAAAAGGTTCAGTTCAACATTCCAACCACCTGAAGAAGGCCGGAGCGTACAACGGCCGAAACGTTGTGATAAATATAGCAACAAAGATGAGGAAAATCGTCCGAATAATGTAAATAGTGTGCATAATACGTCATCTCAGAAATATAGACAGATACTGAAAGGCCGAAACGTTGTAATAAATATGGCGACAAAGATGAGGACAATCGTGTACATAATACGTCATCTCAGAAATATAGACAGATACTGAAAGGCCAAAACGTTGTAATAAATATGGCGACAAAGATGAGGACAATAGTCCGAATAATGTAAATAGTGTACATAATACGTCATCTCAGAAATATAGACAGATACTGAAATCGACCTATGAAACGGCAACTTTTTTAAAGATATTTTTTATAGCTGTGCGTAGTCCGCACCCCTAATTTTGCTTATTATATTTTTTTAGGAAAAATGCGCGTTATACATAGGGAATTACGGTACTTATAATCCAGTCTTGAACTAAAACGAGTATGGCAATTGTTAGTTTTGAAACTGTGCCGCTAGGATAAAAATCTTGTCATATTTTCTCGAAGCTATCATGTTTCTTCTGACGTGAAAATAATCATTTAAAATAATTAAAAAAACAACCAAGAAGATACCCATGAAAAGAATAGAAAATTAATATGACGATTAGGTCTCCAAGTCGTCCTTCGAGTGGAGTTGGCAGGAAAGGGCGAACGACGAGGAAGTATTTGACAGAAGTTCGGGCAGGTTGATGGATTGGATAGTCTGACCACCGGATGCGGAAATGACCAAGGTTGGAAATGGCGAGCAATGCTTTTAGAAGATGAGATGGTGGCTGGACCACACAAGACAAATGTTTGAACCACTAAAAAAAAAAAAAAAAAAAAATAACAACAACAACCAAAAAGTCCGTTCGTGAGATAATGATTAGATTATGTCAAGCACATGCTGAGTGTCATATGAAGACACGTACGCCCGCACTTACACGTATAAAATTAATTATATAAAAGAATAAAAAAAAAGTTATCCCGAAAAACATGCTTAAAGATAATATCGATGCTTATTATGAGTAAAGATTTATCTTAATATTTATGATAAACGTGTTCAGAAATATCTAAATTGTCAGCTCTACACAACCAGTTTATAAAATCAACAGTTAGAAATAGATTTAAGCGAATCTAAGTTATGGGTCTTTGGGAAAACCACACTCGTGGACTGGTGCTACAGAATCACAAACAAAGAACTTTAGGAGATAACAGAAACAACATCACTTGTGGACTTTCAACAGCAGCAACAGCTAAAATGGATCTCACTTATAAATGGGAGAGAAAATAATGACGTAATGAAGATGTTGATTTTCCACACTACTTCAAATAAAAGGTTAGGAAGGAAACTCCTGCAGTAATATTGGAAAGTGCGATAACGGCTACTGGACTTGAGAAACTCGCTTGCCCAAAAACTGATTTTAAGAGAAAGGTTCTCGTAAATTTCAACCGACAATAGCTGCTCGATCAATGAATATTGAATGTTTCTTTATAACGAAAATAACTAAGGCTAATATTGCAATTACCTTTAATACCCACTGTCATAGGTAAAACTCCTCTCTCACATGCCAAACGTCTTATAGATTGAGTTGGATCTTTTCTAATTAATCTCTTTAGCACTAAGTTGAAATGATGATCCCTCTTTCTGTTGTAACCTCCTGATTCTGTAACGCCGATCCTCTCACGCGGTGTCAGTTGTAACGCGATCTCTGGTTAAGGCGTCCATGTGACACTGTATCCTAACCCCACTGGTCCGACGTCATCCAGAAGACCGTCCGTTGGTCCTGTATGGTCGAGTATTACAGGTTAGACCTAAGTCTCCGGTTGCAAATGTCGATTCGATTCCACTCACCAGCCACGTTGTGATTTTTTGATCTTCTTCTTCACAGATCTTAGATAATTTTAATCCCCTTTGGGTGGCTACCGCCCAAATCCCATCTGATATCCTAATGGCTGTAGGGAATATAACACTGAGCAATACTTCTATTTGACAGTGCTTCTTAATTCTCCTCTTATTTTTCTTAAATAATTCAAATACACACAGCTACCAGCCACATAGATTGGACTTGCAGATACACAGGTGCGTAAAGCATCAACTTTACATCTAGTCGCTTCTTCACTTGTTAGCAACATAAAATTTGTTCTGGTGAAATTCAAAGCTAAAAGGTTTGCTTCCATCTTATACCTAGCTATATCTTCTAATTTTTGATTTGCATAAACACCCGAGGAAGTAATCCAGTCCATAGCCAGCGGTGTCACGCATGCAATGGGAGCCCTTCCACACACCCGTTCTCACCGATAACCACAGTCCAG
>CAHIKZ030000813.1:615000-625000 GCA_903632075.3 Acanthosepion pharaonis | reverse complement strand
CTCACTGGGGTAGACTGTTCTAGTTCCACGTGCCATGTTTAATGGATGTCAGTTATCAGTTATCTCCCGTTGATTTCCGTCTGAAAGTTCTACACTGCCTTAACCAGGTATTGAACTCACACTTTTGGGTCCTGTCACTGGATCTAACTAACGCCTGTGCGATGTGACATTGAGGAAGATCTTTTATGATGGTTATTTAGTAATATTTTAAACGGATTTGGTTGAAGTGGCTACAATTTGTTAGTATGTGCGTATTGTTGGTAATTTTTTATATAAAAATGTATTGTTGGTATTTTTACTATAAAAGTGTATTTTTACACTTTCATAGCGTTTTGATTTTGTCTGGGAGGGGTCCACTATTTGCCCATAGCTGAGACCCTTAACAGGTGCTACTACCCCGGGTCAGGGTTGAACTGGGAACAGCAGCAGTTAAGATATGTTTCTATGCTTCTCACAGCCTCCAATCTCCCGATCAGAGGCCTCGATGCCGGACGTAGTTAGATGTTGAGAGAAAGAGAGCGAAAGTCAAATCATCCGAGATGGAATACAACTAGTAAATAAAACTGAACCATTTGATATGTGCAACACAGATTACAAATAAGAAATAAATATTTTCCTCTGTCCTGTGAGTATCAAAATTTCCAAGCCCTCTTTCCTCATTATGTGCCATAGAAATGTCAACTACCTCTTCCTCGTCCATAAAACAATTTCATTTAGTAAATCTCTAACTTGCGTTTCTTTTACGTCTTGCATAGTGTGGAAAAACATAAATAAAAAACCGGAACATTTTTATAAACAACAGCTTGCAAGACATTGAGGAAGAAACGAAGCTAAAGGAATCCGACTGCGTGTGATATCAGCCACAATTGATAGCAGTATGGTTTGTCATAATATAAACTTCGTGTTTATTCGGACGTTGAACTTTTTAATTACCGTCCTGGGTATGACGATAAACTACATCCGCGCCCTGGGTAAGACGATAAACTACGTCCGCGTCATGGGTAAGACGATAAACTACGTCCAGCAGTAAGGCCTCTGATCAAGAGGTTTTGAGGAACATGGAACCACCTCTTAATTGCTGGTGTTCCCAGGTCCACCCTGACCCGGGGTAGTAGCACCTGTCAGGGTCCCAGCTATGGGCAAATAGTTAACCCTGAACCTGGGGTAAAAATAGGTTTTAATACCAGGAATACCTTTAAAAAAAAATAATTTATCAGCAATAATTTTTTGAAGAAAAAAATATTACCAGCAATACGTTTTTGAAAAAATATTACCAACAATACGTTTTTGAAAAAAAATATTGCCAGCAATACTTTTTTGAAGGAAAAATTATTACTAGAAACAGATTTGACAAAACAAAATATTACCAGCAATAAAAACTTTGTCGGCATTAAATAACCCATTAAGGTTGATATGCCGTAAAACACAAATCCAACCAAACATTTTAATTACGGAGTAATATTTCTGGCGCTTACGCAACGTTTTCATTTCCTCATACTTATCGGACGTTGCTGAACAAAGTACTGTGTAAAGTTCATTTTATTTCAGGAATGTTAAAAACAAAAAGATTGGCCTGTAACAGTAAGCCGCTCATCTGAATTAGGGCAACACAGAGTCGGGTAAATCTTGTGCTAGACTTATAGAATATATTATAATCGTAATGACAATTAATTACGCTATTTACATTATTTGAACTGATGTCCCCATGTTTATTGCCGTATTTAAGACGTTTCGTCCGTTGTACGCTCTGACGTTCTTCAGGTGATATTTCTTGGAATTTCGAAACGAACCCTCTATTTAGACCGCGGTCTAAATAAAGTCTTTGATTCGAAATTCCAAGAAATATCACCTGAAGAAGGCCGGAGCGTACAACGGCCGAAACGTCGTGATATGACAACAAACACGAGGCCAACCGTTCGAATAATATAAATAACGTAAAGAGTTACACCACCTCATCTCAGAAATACAAACAGATGTTAATGGAATTATTAGCCGTTTCCTTATAAGGAAACATTTGGCATTAAATGACCGTACAACCTGTGCTACTCTCAGTGGTAATTTATAAAATCTTTCTCTTATAACAACTTTTCAGGAAAATCAGGTTTCTCAAGTCGAGTAGTTGTTATCACTCTTTCCAGTCTTGATGGCGGTTTCCTTCCTAACCTTTTATTTCAAGTGGTGTGGAATGTCAACATCATTATTTTCTCTTCAATTTATCTGTGACAACTGTTGCTGTTGTTTGTTTTTGATTCTGTAACGCCGGTCTACAAGTTTCCAAAGTTGTATACACCTGACAGTTTAGATACTTCTGAATAGGTTTGGTACCTAGACTTTATAAATTTAAGCGCAATACTAGACTGGCATTGAGATCTCATCAATTTACAGTTGAGCTAGTTAGATGTAGCCATAACTTCTATCCTAACATTTTCTTATCCCGCACTTCTCACTTGTGGAACTCCCTCCCAGCTCCATGCTTTCCAACCAACTTTAATCTGCAGAAATTTAAATGCAATGTCAATCGCTATCTACTGTCTTCTCGATTGCTCTTTTCTTTCTCCTCATTACTAATATTTCTGTTCCTAATTCCTCAACACTCTGTAACCCCCTTGTGTTCTAATGTCTTGTTTACTTGGGGTTATACTAATTAAAAAGAAACAAAAATGTCGTTCTACAAAAAGATGCTGAGGATACCATAGAACAAACATGTGAGCAACAACATGGTTTTAAAGAAAATGGAAGCAAAAAGGAAACTTATACTTAACATCAGGAAGATATCAACAGTTTAGATATTTCTGTACAAGTGTGGTACTATACATAGCATCCATAGCAAAGCCTCGATCTGATGAGTCTATTTAATGAGTTTTCGGGTTAATGTTTTTGGTTTTGTAGCAATTTGCAGTGTTGGGTGAAACTATCTCTCTATTCTAGGTTCAGTTTCTTTATTGCCTAAACGAAATTTGTTATAAGTGATCCATGCACTGAGTTATTTGAAATTTTTAGCATTTACTAAATCCACATCCTCAATTTTTATGATGGATTCAGCGTATATGACATCACTGCTTTCATTCCAATTCCAGATCATAGCTTCTCTTTTGGAAAGGTTTAAGTCCTATTTCTTGGAACAATTGGTAGAGGGTGTTGATTTTCTGTTCAAGATCATTCTTATCCAAATATAGTGATTTTCCAAGCGTAGCTTAGATGTGGCACAAGGCCGAAAGTATGGGGCGCCCAGTGAGGTTCGAACTCACTACTCAGTTGTAATTGTTCTAGCGAGAGAAGCTTGCTAACCATTACAACGCCGCGGATAGCCCCCTGCCACACACACACACACACACACACACACACACACACACACACACACACACCTCTCATCATTAGTACATTGGCCTCGGGAGGAAAAGCAGGATTGTTGTCTTTCATTGGTAAGATATATTATATTAAATATAATTGGATATATTTTGTCTTTTTTATTAAAAAAATTAACCTTATCTTATAAACCAGGAAATATAGTAATGTAAAGCAAAGGTTTCTGCTTTGGATATTTTTAAACCTTAGTACAAAAACTGGAAAGTTGTCATTAAATATACTTTTAGCATATAACTGACAGTATTACTCAAGTTAAAACACCTTATATGTTTGTCACTGTTGGCTTAATTTTTTAGCATTACTTAATACAGTAATAACTTAATATTAGATTTATGCTTGTATGAGCCGCATGTATGAACAGTATTCTATCAGGGAGAAGACTTCAATTATTGACTTGTGCCTTTTTTATTTGTTTTTCAATTCATGACATAGAAGTGTAGAAATTTGCTAAAACAAATAATAGATAAAATATTTGCAAAATCTTTCATTCTACTAGAATTAGGTAATGGCAATATTAGCTGTTTCCTTATGAGGAAACAGCTAATATTGCCATTACCTACCTGTGGCATTAATTCAACGAGCAGCCATAGTTACTGTCAGTTGAAATAAATAAAATTCACTCTTAAGACAATTTTTCGGGAAAATACGTTTCTCAAGTTCAGTAGCTGTTATCACTCTTTTCAGTATTGATGGGGTTTTCCTTCTTAACCTTTTGTTTGAAGTAGTGTGGAATGTCAACATCTTGATTATGTCATTATTTACTCTTCTCAGGCCCAGTAGCTGTTATCACTCTTTCCAGTATTGATGTCGGTTCCTTCCTAACCTTTTATTTGAAGTAGTGTTGAATATCAGCATCTTGATTATGTCATTATTTCCTGTTCGAGTTACATGTGATATTGTAGAAAACCCATGGCAGAAATTAGAATCAATTTCCTCCACGAAAACTGTTGGCCAGATTTGGGTAGTCGATTGTCTAGTGTCCGATAATGGAATACAATTTACTTTCGGCGATTTTAAGGATTTTTGTGAGACCTTCCAGATCAATCATATCACGATGGCTCCATATCATCCAACGCCCAACGGACAAGCAGAGCGTTTCGTTGATAGCCTGAAAAGAGTCCTGAAGAATGCTTAGGACACCCCTACAGAAAAAGCCCTACAACAGTTCCTTCAGGAGTATAGAATTACAACAACCGACAACACACCATCATCATTACTCCCCAGCCGTAAAAATATTTGCGCGTAAAATTAGGTCGATATTCGACAAGCTATTCCCCAAACAAACAAATCCAGGACGAACAGACACCGTACGAAAAAAACACTACCAACCCGGAGAGAAAGTTTTTTTCCGGATGTTTCGGGAAAATAAATCTTTCTGAGAAATGGGTACAATTGAGAAAAGAGTAGGAAATATGGTCTACATAATTAAGGGTCCCCAGTTTACTCACAGGAGACATTTGAACCAAATCAGGAAACGCCTGATACTGACAACAGTTCTCCCGAAGAAAAAGAAGTAATGGATGTCATTTACGATACTTTTGACATGCCAATACCTCAAGTGGCCCCGGAGCAATGCCGTTTAAAGAGGAAAATGGACTTAATTGTCGTTAACCCAAAGAAAAATATATTGAGACTCCTGCGGAGTTAATACTTAGGAGAGGGGGGTGTTATGGTTATTTACCCATGCACGCATAAACTCTCCCAGCTATGAATAAGAGCAGGTACTGCCTTTTAGAGGATTTGTTCATTTGTTAATTTCGTTTAGCGGCAAATCAACCATTATGGGCCACTCAGTGCAATATTTTCTCTTCTATGATTTTTCGCCATTCTATGCTCAGATTTGTCAAGTTCTCTCTTTTCAAGTATAATTTCCCTTCAAAATGCAGGCAGTCATGGTTCTCCACAGTTTCTTTTCTATTGTTGTTCTCAGCAATACTTTCTCCTTTAAGATACATCCATTTTCTAAGATTCGTCAAGTTAGTTGTATGAGCCATTTACCATCAAATCGCAGACGAGCATGGTTCTCCACATCTTCCCATATTTGTTGCTCTCAACAATATTTTTTTCTTTATGATTCGTTTCCGATTTTTTGCTACTTGCTTCTTTTACTTAACCTTTCTATGTATTTAGTATTCTGCTTCTTTGCTTTCAGTACGCCATGTGTGTGTTCAATTCTCCAAACATTTCTTTCTTTCTTATATGTCCAAACAAATACAGTTGTCACTTTTTGATTGTTAGCAAAAGCTTTTTTCTTTTTTGTAATTCTTGTATGGTTCAGTTACAACAAATTTAGTATAGAAGATAAGTAAATTGAACATATAATAGGCTATGCTAAGGATAGTTTCACACAAAACCACAAGTTGCTACCAAACCAAAACATTAACCCCAAAAATTGTATCATGTTCTTAAATGGTCTCGTCAAATCGAGATTTTTATATGGATGCCATTTTTGGTGCCAAACTCGTTCAGAAATATTTAAATTGTCAGCTGTATGCAACCACTTTCTCAAATCGATGGTTAAAATGGCTTCGAGTTAGTGAAGCGTATAGCTTTTAACGAGGACCATTCTTCTTCGAATCTTGTGGACTGGCGCTACAGAATCACAAGCAAAGAACTGTAACAGATAACAGAAGCCACATTACTTGAGGACTTCCAACAGCAGCAACAGCTAAAATGAGTACTACATGTAACTTGAATAGAGAATAATGAAATAATCTAGATGTTGATATTCCACACCACTTAAAACAAAAGGCAAGGAAGGAAACGCCCATCAACAGTGGAAAGAACATTAATGGGTACTGGACTTGATAAACCTATTTTCCTGAAAAATGGTTTCAAGAGTAAATTTTCATGAATTTCAACCAAAAGTAGTAATGGCTGCTCGATTATTGAATGCCGAATGTTTCCTTATAAGAAAACGGTTAATATTACCATTGCATTAGAGATGAGGAGAACAGATACTACACTCTGATCCCAACTCGATGGTCAGAGAGCGAAAAAAAGCTTAACTTTACTGGCATTGGTTACTTGGTCAATGAATTCCAAATGTTTCCTTATAAGGAAACGGCTAATATTCCCATTGCTATTAGAGGTGAGAAGAACAGATACTACACTTTTATCCCAACTCGATGGCCAAAGAACGAAGAAAGGCTTAACTTCTGTGGCACTGGTTACTTGGTCAATTAATGTCGAATGTTTCCTTATAAGGAAACAGCTAATATTACCATTACCGTTATTCTCTTTCAAAACTTCCTTATTTTCACTTGTTCAAGATAATCTTAACTTTCCTTTTGTCGAAATTATCCACTTTTTTATTTGATGATAATGTTATTTTTTGATCCATTATTGATTAGAATGAAATAAAAATATAGTTCTGGACTTTTATGGAAAGGATAGCATCCTACTATATAGCAATGGAAGCTGGACACTCTTGATAAAATAAAAAAAAAGAAACTGTAATGCAAATGTGGTTCACAGTTTCTAAAATGTCACTTTCTCTATTCTTTTGGGCTTTAGATTTCTTACACGTTTTATTGTCACATGTTATTATTATATTACGTACTTTAAAAATATTAACGTCCCCACTGTGCAAATTATATCGTCGCTTGTCCCTTTTGCCTACCACCATTAAGTGAAGAGAAGGAAGAAATGGTTGCAGTGTAATTGGACTCTAAATATGTTCTCATTATTTTGAACCTTTTAATTCCTTTCTTTCTTTCTTTCTTTCTTTCTTTGTTTCTTTCTTTCTTTCTTTCTGTCTTTCTTTCTTTCTGTCTTTATTTATTTATTTCTTTTTTAACTTTGACATTCGTTCTTTGTGTGTTTTTCTTTCTTTCTTTTTCTTTCTTTCTTTCTTTCTTTCTTTCTTAACTTTGACATTCGTTCTTAATATGTTTTTCTTCCTTTTTCTTTATTTCTTTCTTTTTTAACTTTGACATTCTTTCTTTGTGTGTTTTTCTTTCTTTCTTTTTCTTTCTTTCTTTCTTTCTTTCTTTCTTTCTTAACTTTGACATTCGTTCTTAATATGTTTTTCTTCCTTTTTCTTTATTTCTTTCTTTTTTAACTTTGACATTTGTTCTTAATGTGTTTTTCTTTCTTTCTTTTTTAATTTTGACATTCTTTCTTAGTGTGTTTTTCGTTCTTTTTCTTTCTTTCTTAACTTTGACATTCTTTCTTAGTGTGCGTTTCTTTCTTTTTTCTCCTTTTTTCTTTCTTTCTTTCTTTCTTTCTTTCTTTCTTTCTTTCTTAGTCTGCTTTTCTTTCTTTATATCTCTCTTAGCTTTGACATTTTTCATTTCTTAGACTGCTTTTCTTCCCTTTTCTTTCTTTATTTCTTTCTCTCTTAGCTTTGATATGCTTTCATTCTTAAAATGCTTTTCTTTCTTTTTTCTTTCTTTCTTTATTAGCTTTGACATTCTTTCTTTCCTGTTTTCTTAGCTTTGCCAGTTTTCTTTCTCAGACTGCTCTTCTTTCTTTTTTCTTTCTTTCTGAGCCTTGACATTATTTCCTTCTTTCTTTCTTTCGTTCTTTCTTTTTCTTTTTTCCATCTACACACATAACAAAGAACATCTCATGTCACGAAGCACCATTCAAATGATAAAATCTCATTCAAAATTATTGGAATTTTGTTTACTTTTCTTTGCAAACTTCATTTCTTTTCAGTTTTTGCGTACAACCAAAAACAAAAATAGGAAACAAAAAAACAAAAAAAAAAGAAACAACAAAAAAAAAAACGCTTTTCCAAATAAATAAACAAGTGTTCCTTCCGTGTGAATCTTTATATATTTACATGGCCAGTATAACAGCAGATAAGGTCTTCTGTCTACATGAATTCATGTACAGGTTTCTTAGAGAAGTTTTTTTAATATGACATTTTAGTTAAAATGTTTTCTTTCTGTGTATATTTATTACCAAATATCATTTTAATCTGCAGGTTTTCTCATTTATCTCAAATATTTCAGGCATTTCTAAATATCTTTCTTTTTCATATATTTCACATCTATTGCATGCATTTCACGGAATTTTAAATATCTTTTTCTTTCCCGTATTTCATATTTATGGCCCGCATTTTACACATTTTTAAATATCTTTTCCTTTGATATATCCCATATTTTTGCATACTTTTCACACTTTTGCAATTATATTTTATATTTAAGGCATGAGTTTTACGCACTTTTAAATATCTTTTATTTTAATATATCTCATATCTATTGTAAGCTTTTTACACATTTCTAATTATATTTTTATATTTATGGTATGCATTTCCGCATTACTAAATATTTTTAACTCATATATATTGCAGACATTTTATGCATTTCTAAATATAATATTGTTTCATATCTTGGGCATTTCAAGCATTTCTAAATATCTTTCATTGAATGTACTTCACTAATCTATAGCTTGCATTACACTCATATATATATATATATATATATATATAATTATATTTAGGCTCTACTTTTGTATCGAGCACATTTTTAAAAATAATAACAAAAATACTAAAGAACTATATATATATAAAACTATGAACTTAAAGAGCCAGGTAAACCTACCTAGGTTTCACCTGCGCGGATCGTCAGGGTACGCTGGCGTACCCTGACAATCCGCGTCGGTGAAACCTAGGTAGATTTACCGGCTCTTTAGGTTCATAGATAGATTTACTCTATATGTGTATTGAGCACGTTACATAGTTGCTTTTGCTTTACTCGTGCTGGCGGTTTTTTCTTTGGACTTCTGAATTATATGTTCTTAGTTCTTTCTTTTTTTTATTCCTTATTTTTCCTTGCCTATTGGTTTGTTCAAGCGAAAACACCTAAGGTTTTTCCAGACTAGTATAATTTTATTTATATATATATATATATATATATATATATATATATATATATATATATATATATACTTAACACTTCTGGTTTTCACTTCCGCGTTTCGTATACACGAGTTTGTCGTTGCTTGGAAATCTTTCATGCAAACAAAAACAGACTATCATTATTGTTTTGTCCGTGTATTGTTTGATATATTGAAATGTAATTATCATCTTTGATAATGGCTTATTTAAGCCGAAAGCTTAGATAGGATTAAAAAAACATGTATCAATGTGTTTTTCTTTCATCTTTCAATGATAATGTTATTAAGCTTATCAGACAATATGAAAGGAATTTATTTAAAATAAATAAATAAATAAATAGACAAAATTTGTCTATATTATTTAATGAAACATGCATCATGAATATATATATATATATATATATATATATATATTTCATGAATCTCAAGTCTCAGGCTTTTCCCTAATTTCTGAAAATTTTCTAGTTATTTCATAATATTTCACGATTTTATTTCCTGCATTTCCTATTTATTGCATTTTTATGCATTTTTAAATACCATTTGATTTTATATATCTAATATTTTTTGCACGCATTACCCCATTTCTATATATCATTTCTTTCATCTTCTTTTCTAAGATGAGTTTTTATTTTACGTACTTTCTATATATTGCATACATTTCACGCTTTTCTAAATCTTTCCCAAATTTAATATTTATTTAATACATTTCACGATTTTTAAACAGCATTTCATGACATATATCATTCTATTGCACACATTTCATGCATTTCTGAATGACTTTTTATTT
>CAHIKZ030000813.1:600000-610000 GCA_903632075.3 Acanthosepion pharaonis | reverse complement strand
TTAATCACAAACACACACAAACACACACACACACACACACACACACATATATATATATATATATATATATATATTCAATCATAAATTGCTAATGCCACCTGAACAGGGGACGAGTAGTTCCGCCTTCGAAACTACAGGATGCTGAAGGCAACATCAATCAACTAAATGACAAACTTTTACTTGTATTAATGGTATATAGAACTATTATCATCATCTTCGTTGTCGTTTTCATAACATTTCTGCCGTTATGCTCTCTGGCCTTCCTCACGCTCGGGACTGAACCCTTTATTTAACAAATAATTGGAGGTGCGGTAGAGTAATGGATAGCGGCTCGGATTCAGGAATCGGAGAGCCGAGTTCGAATCCCACTCGAATCTATTACATCCATTTACGTGCTAATACCGTTGGGAAAGGTATGAATTTTGTTTTTTTGTTTTTCTTCCTCCTCCCCCCCAGTTATGGGTAACTAGCAGGACAGACCAAGTTCTGTAGCCTTGGATGGCAACTGGTCTATCGCGGAAAGAAATGGCAACCTACTGCGGGAAAAAATCTGCCTCGTCAGTCATGTATCGAAAGATACATGATCGCCTAAGTGTATATCACGCATGACACATAACTAACTGAATAGAACCTGACACCTGCAAAAAAAGTTATCAATATTTTGATATAAACAGATATTATAAGCCGAAAGTGATGTGACAATAAAACTCATATAAAGAAATTTTGCTGAATAGAACTAGCTATATAAAGCCAAGACTGACCGTGTTCTAAACGGACACGGCACGCAGAAAAAAAGTAGAAGGTTAAAAGATAGGCCAGAGACTACCATCCATCCCCCGCCTACACCCAGTTTTCGACCTTGAGCCAAATTTATTGGATCATGAACAAGAAACATCTACCATCTACTTTACATCCGGTTACGGTGAAGTTAAGGACTGCTGTACTTACTTTCGTATCAGTCAGTTATGTGTCATGCGAGGAGGGAGAAAAAGAGGATTCATACCTTTTTTCGATACATGACTGACGAGGCAGATTTTTTTCCCCGCAATCCAAGGTCTGTCCTGCTATTTACCCATAGCTGGAGTGAGAAGAAGAGGATTAATACCTTTCCCAAGGGTATTAGCACGTATGTGAATGTAATGGATTCGACTGGGATTCCTCAATGCAAGCCGATATCCATTACTCCACAGTGCCTCATTCATATATATATATATATATATATATATATATATATATATATATATATATATATATATGTATATATACATATATATATGCATATAAATATACATCTATATATATATATACTTATATATAAATATATATATACACACGTATATATATTCATATATATACGTATATATACATATATGTATTCATATATATATATATATATAAAATTTTATATTAACATATAAAGTGTAATTAGGCCTGTTGCCATCCAATGCTATGGAACCTAGTCTGTTCTTGTATTTATTTACCCATATCTTGATTGAGAAGAAGAGGATTCACACCTTTTCCAAGGGTATTAGCACGTAAGTGAATGTAATGGATTCGACTGGAATTCGAACTCGGCTCTCCGATTCCTCAATCCGAGCCGCTATCCATTACTCCACCGTGCCTCCAATTATTTATTAAATAAAGGGTTCAATTCCGAACGTGAGGAAGGCCAGAAAGCATAACAGCAGAAATGTTATGAAAACAACAAAGACGATGATAATAGTCCGAATATCAGTCAGTCAGTTATGTGCCATGCGTGATACACGCTTAAGCGATCATGTATTTTTCGATACATGACTGACGAGGCAGATTTTTTTTCCGCGGTAGGCTGCCATTTCTTCATAGCTGGAGAGTGGGGAAGACGAAGATTCCCAAGTAAGTGAATGTAATGGATTCGACTGGAATTCGAACTCAGCTCTCCGATTCCTCAATCTGAGCCGCTATCCATCAATTGCGCCTCCTCTTAAGGATGCTTATTATCTTAAAGAGATCTGTTTGGGTATCTTCTTCTTTTTCTTCTATGTGCCGTGTCCCTTCAGGACGTTAACGGTCATAGCTCTCCACAATTTCCTGTTCTTCATAGGTTTTAATAAATTTTAACAAATTTTTTTGCAGTCCTCAATAAGTAACAAACACATTGTGTTGTCTCTTTTGCTGACAACCCTACCGTCTTCCGGGTAATAGTCCTTTCTTCTTGCTTTTCTTTATTAGCTTATCTCAGAGTTCCTTTAGTGATCAATTTGCGAAATACACATTTTAAACCCCCCGATAAGGAGGATGCCTACAACTGAGAACTGGGAGCGGAGCCTTAGCAAAGGGAGAAAAATGCTAAGAGTCACACGAGATAGGATGTTAGAGAGAGCCATGATCATTTATTTCCTGAAGTGACACAGGATATAGAAAAAGAAGTTGTTAGCGCTGTGGAAAGTCGGATTAACGTGTTGACTTGTAACTCCAACAGAGCGAACCATTTTGTTCGCTTTCATAAAAATAACCAAGGAAAGCGTGGCATATATCTCCTTTCTCTGAGTCAGGTGCTAAATACCTTTGCAGCATGAACTGTGTTGAAATAGTTCGCAGACTACAAGAAGGACAACTTTAAAATGAAAATCGATTGAGTATGGGGAAAGCAATTAAAGCAATTACAGATATGTAATTAGGGAAGTGTTATAACAGACAACGGGAAATGAGGCACGGAAATACGAAGGTGTATTGGAATAGCTAAAGATGCTTTCCAAAAATCTACACAAGAATTATGCTAAGAAACAGAAAAATTTCCTTAGAAGAAAAGAGATATGAACTGCTGTGTAATATCATTCCTCGCCGATAGAAATGAATGCTCGATATTAAATGCATGTTTTCTAGAAGCTAAGCAAAATAATAAGAAATAGGAAAATTTCCTTAGAAACAAAGAAAAGAAAGCCAAACTGCTGTGTAATATCATTCCTCGTCTATAGCAATGCATGCTCGATATTAAATGCATGTGTTCTAGAAGCTAAATAAAGTAATAAGAAACAGGAAAATTTCATTACAAACGAAAAAAAGATGGCTGAACTTCTATGTAACACCAATCCTTCCTCATGGCAATGAGTGAGAAACAATATTTTCACAGATGAAAAGGGAACTTGAGAAGACAGCAATATAAAATTACTGATGGATACCAAGAATACTATAAACTGCATTTAAAAAACGATGAAATTTTAAAGAAAATAGAAGCAAAAAGCACCTTTACCCTTCGGAACAGAAAGTCGAACTTCTTGGGATATATAATGAGAAAAGCGGCCTTAGCGAATTTGACAAAGACGAGTCATATTTACGACAAGATGGCCAAAGCGAAACAGCGAGTCACCTACGTAACGAACGTGTATAAACGTCTGACGCAGCACGGACTTTGAGGATAGTAAGGATATAAAAATTAGATCTACAACGGAGAGGAAATTGTGGAGAGCCATGATTGACCATGTTTTATCTGGAGGATAAATAAAAAGTCGACCTATGGAAAATACGGTAAGATTCGAGAAGATAAGGGTGTATTTCTGATGAAACATGAATTTTATGTCACTTACAACTCCTCAACTGTGGTTGTACGTTTTTTTTTGTCTCAATATTTTCTCGAAGGAAAGGATTTTTAAAAACACCTTGTAACCCTTCCTACTCTGTTTCGCTCACTCGTGGACAATTCAGCGATCAAAAAAAAAATTCCTTGGCGACAATCTTGCATCCTCACACGTTACCTGATCAGCGTGGGCGTACCTCGCACAGATGGTTTCCATGACAGCCGATATTTGCAACCTTAGGGAGTTCGCAGAAAATAATCACAGAAAAGTCGCAGTAGTGCAGGTTAAGGACGGTAAAGTGGCAACGCTGATGAAAATCTTCAAGCAGGTGTAAATGACAGAGGGAGTTGATCGAAGATTCGTGTGATTAATATATATATATATATATATATATATATATATATATATATGTAAGCAAATATATAGATATAGATCCGACAGTATTAAGAAAAATATACGGAAAAACAAACCAAAATCCTAATATGCAATTATGCTGTTTTAATGTTAATTTGATGTCAACGTCAGACGTTTCGGTCTAGTAGACCTTCTTCAGGACATATTTATAAACATATAACATATTTATATTTATTTTGATTAGTCTTACTCTTATGTCCATCGTCTTTTCATGTAGAATTGCATATCGTCTAATGTTAATTATATTTCATAAATATGTCCTGAAGAAGGTCTACTAGACCGAAACGTCTGACGTTGACATCAAATTAACATTAAAACAGCATAATTGCATATTAGGATTTTTGTTTGTTTTTCCGTATATTTTTTTCATATATATATATATATATATATATATATATATATATATATATATATATATTTAAATATATATATATATATATATATATATATATATATATATATATATATATATAAAGGCCTTTCAAATGGAAGCTATAACTGCTATACAACGATAAAAAATTTTCTACGTTACTCAAAAATCGAAAACCGAATAGAGGAAATAAGAATATACAAAATAAATAAAGAAATAAGCAAACAAAAAAGAAAAAAAAACAAGTAAAAATTAATCCAAATAAATAAATTAACAAATCAACAAATCGCTCCCGCTAAAATAACCGTTATAACCAATAAAAATAAACATAAATAAGCAAAAACAAGTAAAATAATCAATCTAAATAAAGAAAGAAAGAAAATAATAAACAAATTAAAAACTATCCCCAGCCAAAATAACACAATAGATTACGTCAATCAATCCAAAAATTGGACGAATAAATAGTTTTATCTTCCCAGCCCAAAAAACTATTAAATAAGCAACCTAAACATTTTTTTACTACGTTAATAAAATATAGAAAGTCGAAAAGAATAAATAAATATATAGTTAAAAATGAAAATAAAAAACAAGTAAATTAATTTAACCCAAATAAATAAATAAACAAACAAACCACTCCCGCCAAAATAACCGCTAGAATGGATTACCCATAATGCACCACTGACCCATATATATATATATATATATAAACAGTCGAGAAAAAAACAAACACTCATGACACTTCTAGCATGAAACAGCCTGTCGCCTCTGAGTGTTGACTTCTATGTTTACTTTTATACACACACACACACACACACACACACACACACACACACACACATATATATATATATATATGTGTGTTAATATCAGTGATACTGAGCGCTTTCCAATAAGTACCACGCATATATAATATAAAAATTATGTAAAATTATATATATATATATATATATATATATATATACACTTTATATATATATATATATATATATATATATATATAGGGTGTCCATTAAAAAAGCTGTAAATTAAGAAAGACGTGAGACAACCGTTGATAACTGGTCACGACTGATGTGACCAAAAATTTTGGAAGAATTTCTGCACATTTCGTCAATCCCCATATTATTTTTTGAATAGTCCGATAACATGACGCTAAAAATCAGTGAGTTGTTTAGCCATACGAGAAGGGCAGAATGAAAGACGAAATTTGTCTGCACATAACCTTTAAATCATGAGTCACATGATCAAGCAGCAATTTATCAAACATAAAAGAACCAATCAGAGTTAAGTAATTAAGCGAGAGTCGAATGATTATTCAAGGACATGAATATTCAAGAAATTTATTCAAGGTCAGTTATTCCTGAAAGTCATAATAAATTTTCCGTTTTTTTACTGGGCACTCTGAATGTGTATGTGTATGTGTGTGTGTGTGTGTGTGTGTGTGTGTGTAAATATACGGATGTTTATGTGCACATACATGTATTTACATGTGGGCAATTTTACGTAGTGTAATGGTTAGCAATTTTGTCTTGCTCGATCAAATACGACTGAATAATGAGTTCGATCCTCACCGGGTGCTACATACTTTCGGCCTTGTGCCACATCTAAGCTACGCTTAGAAAATCGCCATTTGAAACCTCGAGGCGGTGTAATGGTCAGCAAGCTTATCTCGCTGGAACAATTACGACTGAGTAGTAAGTTCGATCCTTACTGGGTGCCCCATACTTTCGGCCTTGTGCCACATCTAAGCTACGCTTAGAAAATAACTATATGCATATACATGAGTGTAAGTCTATACATATATATGTTTATACGTGTATGAGAATATCAGCATAAGCATATGGACCATCTGAAGTTATGCAAATTAACTTAGACGTCAAAACAAAGATGGAGTTACATTTTTAAGTAGTTTCAGTATGTTTTATTAAAATTATTGGATTTATTATGAAGACAGCAGTCTGAAGTTATTATACAGATTAAAGTAATATTAGTTTAAGTCCTCTGAAATCTAATAAATCTCCATAACCTATTTTGAAATATGCGTAGTGGTAAGGCAATAAGAAATGCTGAAAAAAAAATATTAAAGTTATTGAGTGAGGGAATGTTAACATTAGGGGGTGGGGTATCAAAAGAAGCCTCGCAGAGATCCTAGGACGATAAAGGTGACTGTTGAAAATATAAGTAAGCTGAGAACTAGAAGTAAAAGAAAATTCTTTAAGAACGTAAACTAAAGTGAATTATAGCGAAACACCTAATTTTGAACAGGCTGGAATTGAGGGTACGAAGAAGAACAAAAGAATGCTTCAAACATTGGGATCTGTCAAAAAATCTTCTAGGAAAATTCCTCAGTAAATCAGATATTTTAAAGTGTCATAATTTAACCAAGAAATACATGAAAATTGACATTTCTAAAGTCAATTTTTACAGATGAATCTCGGATGACACTTGATGGACCTAATGGACCTCATGGACCTCATGGGCCTGATGGACCTCATGGACCTCAGGGACCTCATGGGCCTGATGGACCTAAGGGACCTCATGGGCCTGATGGACCTGATGGATCTCATGGGCCTGATGGACCTGATGGACCTGATGGACCTCATGGGCCTGATGGACCTGATGGACCTCATGGGCCTCATGGACCTCATGGGCCTCATGGACCTCATGGACCTCATAGGCCTGATGGACCTCATGGGCCTGATGGACCTTATGGACCTCATGGGCCTGATGGACCTCATGGGCCTGATGGACCTCATGGACCTCATAGGCCTGATGGACCTCATGGGCCTGATGGACCTCATGGACCTCATGGGCCTGATGGACCTTATGGGCCTGATGGACCTCATGGACCTCATAGGACTGATGGACCTCATGGGCCTGATGGACCTCATGAGCCTGATGGACCTCATGGGCCTGATGGACCTCATGGACCTCATGAGCCTGATGGACCTCATGAGCCTGATGGACCTCATGGGCCTGATGGACCTGATGGACCTCATAGACCTGATGGACCTCATGGGCCTGATGGGCCTGATGGACCTGATGGACCTCATAGGCCTGATGGACCTCATGGGCCTGATGAACCTGATGGACCTCATGGACCTCATGGGCCTGGTGGATCTCATGGACCTCATGGGCATGATGGACCTCATGGACCTCATGGACCTCATGGGCCTGATGGGCCTGATGGACCTCATGGGTCTGATGGACCTCATGGGCCTGATGGACCTCATGGACCTCATGAGCCTGATGGACATCATGGGCCTCATCGGCCTGATGGACCTCACCTGACCGTATGGTGATAGAAAGTAAACTAAAGCTATTGTTTCAATTCATTTGCACAAGGGTGGAGTTAATGCAGAATATTACTAACTTCAGGACGTGCGGGGGTCATGGCTTTCAACAACTTCCTATCTTTTTTAGGTCTAGCAATTTTGTCTCTTACGCTCTCTCTCTCTCTCTCTCTCTCTCTCACACACACTCTCTCATGAACTGTTCTCCCTTTCATTTACACAAGTACGTTTTCCCTTTGCTCCTACTGCCTTCAACTTGTCACATGGGTGTCAAATTCTCCAAGCCTACTTTTCTCATTAATTAAATATACTACTGGAGTAATCGATAGCGGCTCATAAGAAGAAATCACAGAGCCCAGCTCGAATTCCAGTCAGGTTCATTACATTCACTTACGCTCAAATACTCTTGGGGAAGGTATGAATTCATTTCCTATTCCAAGTTATGGGTTAAATAGTCGAGTTTGCATGTGGGAAATATCATTGTTATATTATAAAGAATTGTTAATACAATGTTTGCTAGAAATAAAAAGAATTATATTTCTTCCTTCCTTTCTCCCTTTCTTTCTTTCTTTCTTTCTTCATCCACTTATCTTTCTTTATTTATTTATGTCATTCTTTCTTTTTCTTCCTTTCTTTCTTCCGGCTTTTAATAACACACAAACGGTTGATAAACCGTAAAAAACAAATCAATCACTCACCAGATGTTCATTCTTTCTTTTATTATCTTTCTTGGCCAGCTGATTTTTTTTTTAATTCTTTCTTTCCTTTTTCTTTTTTCCATCTTTCTTTCCTTCTTTGACTCTTTCTTTTTCTTTCTTTCGTTCCTTCTTTCTTTCCTTCTTTCTTTTTTCCTTCTTTATTTCTTTCTTTCTTTCCTTTTCTTTCTTTCTTTTTCTTTCTTTCCTTTTCTTTCTTTCTTTCTTTTTTCTTTCTTTCCTCCTTTCTTTCCTTCTTTCACTATTTTCTTTCTTGTTTTCTTTCCTACTTTCTTTCATTGTTTCCCTCGTTCTTTCTTTCTTTTCCTTTTCTTTATTTCTTTCTTTTATTCTTTCACTATTTTCTTTCTTTCTTTCTTTCTTTCTTTCTTTCTTTCTTCATCAGATGTTCGGGATCAGAAAATTAGAAATTCGTGGTGTTCACTTTCGCTCAAATAATCTTGAGGAAGCTATAATTCCATCTCCTACTCCCAGCTATGGGTTAAATAGTAGGACTTGCATCCGGAAAAAAAAATTACCCCATCCCAAAATTATTAATGCAAACAATGTTTGGCGTTAACCCCGTAGCCGTTAAAAAAAAAGAAAGAAAGAAAAAGGCTGATTCAAAAAATACCGAATCTGGGGAGTTGCCGGACCACACAGTCCCGAATTAAAGGGGTTGGGCCACAAAGTAGCGGAATAAAGGGGTCGGACTCCATATACTTCATGATAAGTGACCGTATATATTTGTCTTATTGCTAGTGTTCCGAACAAACTTCCGACAAAGACGATACCAAAATAACTGATTGCACACAAATTCCGACACATCTGCAAATATTTTCCTGTCTTAAAAATTCACGTGTCTCCATGTATTTGTACGCGTGTGGCTGTGTCAGAAGCGAGCATGTGCACTACAAATGTCTTGTTTTTCAAATAATAATTTCGTCATCTCAATTCCACTCGATCTGGCATCTGAGGCCAGTTTGCATGTAACTTATACCTTTGTTTATGCACAGCACCCGCTGGAAGGAATTTTCTATTCATGTCCACTCGACGATCAACCACGAACCAAAAGTTAAAAAAAAAAAAAAATCATAGGAGTGGGTGCTGAAATGTTTTCGGCCTGATCTCCCACAACTACCACCCGCAAAATCTGATGTTTAGTCATTTGGTCAGATTTTGGGAAATGGGTCGAACTTTTCAACACTACCCCCACGCAATATATGCGTAGGATGTGTGTGGGCGATTACCTGCTCATATTTCATCGTAACCATCGCCTTTTCTTTTAATCGTGCTCTTTCTTTTTTTTCTTTCTTTCTTTCTTTCTTTCTTTCTGTCTTTCTTTTCTTTTCTTTCTTTCTTTAATTTCTTCATCTTTTCTTCGATATGTCTGTCTGTTCCTATCTATCTATCTATCTATCTATCTATCTATCTGTTCATATTTATCTAGCTAGCTAGCTATCTCAATCTTCAATTTATATATATATATATATGTTCATATCTATCTCAGTACGTTATGTGAATAAATCAAATGTATCTATCTATCTATCTATCTATCTATCTATCTATCTCAGTATACTGTGTTAATCTATTTATCTAATTAGCTACTTCAGACCGTATCAATCTTTTCATTTTATATCTATCTATCTATCTATCTATCTATCTATCTATCTA